>JAPYZA010001160.1:0-23892 GCA_030522685.1 Eupelmus azureus | reverse complement strand
GAGAGAGAGAGCGCGCCGAGGACAGCCAGAGGAGAGAAGATATAGAGGAGCGAAGGAAGAAACGGGAGACGGCCTTTTCCGAGCGGACCTGCACCGAAGATCCATTCCGCATGCGCGGAGCCAACGCGGCCTGAGTCGACAAGAAAACAGCGGGATCGAGAGAGAAAAGCAGCGATCGTTTACGTAAGGAGAGGCGCGCGCTCGCATTATACGCACAGCACGTAAGTTTCATAACTCTCCTTTCCGAGCGGCGCGCGGCCAGTTTGTCCGGCGGCCGCGAAAGCGATCTCAAATCTATAATAATCCGAGGAAAATTTTTCAAACCCGCGCGCTCTCGAAAGAAAGGGGATACGCCGGGGAAAAGGAACCGGGGCTCGGGATTGTGCCGCGGTTAAGCCGCCGCGTGTCCTCGTGAAAAGAGAAACGCGCCGTTTCCGCGCGGGGGGCGCCTGGAAAGCACGCGCAGAGCCGACTTTTAGTTTCCTTCGCGCTCGGCCGATCGCCCCGTCGTCGGGCTGCTTCCGTTTTCCCGATCGCGAGCCGATTTTTCCTAGATTCCGACGCGCGGAGAGCGATCGGCTTGCGTAATCGGCTTTTTTCTTTGGGAGACCTCGGCCGAGTAAGTTTGATGATAAATCGCGCGTGCTTCGGGAAAAGTGTAGACACGCGCGCGCTCGTGTTTGATTTGTATGTTAATCGCTTTTTTCTTCCTCGGCGGGCAGAGCCTCGGGATAATGAAATTGAAATTTCATAGAAAGTGCGCCGGGCGAGCCCGGGCGTAAAAATAAATAATTAACGCGTTTATATAATCCTCGAGCTAGCGGGGCGTGCGTGGAGGCGCTCGCGTGCGAGCCCGGCGAGTTCCTATTTTTTTTTTAAGTATAGGAAAGCAGGCATAAACGTGTCGGTTATACTGAAGTTATTAGAGAAGCAGAAGTAGCGACGGGGTTTATTATGAGGAAAGGCATGGCTGGATGCGTCGATAAAAACGTTATATAGCCCGGGAGAGAGAGAAAAAAAGAGAGGAGCGTCGAAATATTCGTGCGAGCGCTTGCATAATTCGCGATGATTCGCGCATCAGGATTTAACAGTTTTTGAAATTTACCGGGCGAATTGGAGAGTTGCGCAACGCCGCTACTCTCTTTCGGCAAGCTTAATATAACTCGTTAATTAAATCGGATGAGTTACAAATAGATCCTGCACTTTTTACCACTCTCCTCAAAATCCAAACAGACGTTTTCACTAAAGGCAATTTTCCCGCGAGGAAAAAAAGTAATAATCCAGCTCTCGCGAAACAGAAGTCAATCACTGTCGCGTTTAGCGGGGCGAAAGCGCGCTGCAGCCGCAGCACCGCAGCGCTATCAAACGGTCCACGGTAAACAGTCCGCTAAAGCGCGAATAATCGCTCTTTGACGGCGCGCGTCAAACAAAGCATGAAAAGCTCCTGCCGCGATAACAATTGCCGAGCTCTCTCGCGCCGGGCATAACGAAACGGTATACACGCGCGCGTAAGGCCAGTTTCTCGGCACGGAAAAGTCGGTAACGGCCGAGAATTCGTGGACGCGCGGCCGAAAATAAATGACAAAATGCACGCGTCCTTTTACCGTTGGCTTTCTGGAAAGCGGCGGACGTGCACATCCGCGATAAGCGCATGGATATAAGTATGCGCTCGCTGGTCGCTTCTTGATTTTTTTTTTCTTCTGAATCGAGCGCCTTTCTTTTTGCGAGAGAGCCGGGTCTGTTATAACTGTCGGCTGGGTTTGCGTAACTGGGAGGACGAGTTTTCGGCGCGACGTCGCCTATGAGGAGGCGCGTGTGTATGTATCGGCGGAACGAGTTCTGAAAAAATTTTTGTACTGTTGCTTTGATGGCCGACGGTGTGTGCGTGTTGAAATTTCAGCTGGTATATGTGTTGGAAATTTGCCTAGGTGCTGGGCTAGTTCCGTTTTTGTCGGGTTGGTGGGTTTTATTTTGGGTTGATTTTGGAGGTTTTGTTGTGGGGTTTAGTGATGTCTACTACAAATTTCTGGTTACTTTTTGGGAAATACGTGTACGGTTTTCTATAGGATCGTATTTCTGAGTTGGAAATTGAAATGCTTAATTTTAGACACGATGTAAGTCGATTACTTTATCGAGTCGTAAATTTAAGGATAAAGTACGGCTGTTCCGACTAAATATTTATTTCCGTGTGTTTAAAAAATTGATTATTACGCCCGTAGCGATGTTATTCTAACGTAATTTATGGTTAAAACTGAAACATTTTGGTATTCTAAAAGGCGAATTATAATTTATAAATTAGTGTATTAAAAATAATTAATACACAAGGCGACACTCATTAAAAGAGACGATTTATCTACACTTAACTCCTAAAACCGCATAATAGAAGTTAAAGTTTAGATTTTTTCTTTATCAAGAAAAACTTGAACGTTTCCTGCGTTTAATTGGTGATATTACTCTTATGTGAAATGTATAAAATTGTGATTCACACGTATTTCAAAAATTTTACAATTTTGAAATTTTACTATCTGAAATTTTTTAGCTTCAGTTTAAAACTGAGTTTGCACGTCAAAATTTTTGTTTATTCATGAAGGTACACTAATCGGATTAACATTTTTGATAAACTGGAATTTTTCGATAAGTATTATGATAGGCATGGAAAGTGACATAAATAACGCGTAAAATATGTTAAAAGAATGCATCGTAAATTTTGCGTGAAATTCTTTTGTGATAAGGAAGTGCGCATTTCCTGCTATTAGCTTTGAAAGAATCCAAGTAACAAAAATGTCGATGTAGCTCGCTTTAAAACACCAAAAAATTATCGAAATCAACGGAAACGTCATTTACTGCTTAAGCGTATGATACATTGCTTTTATTACTACGTAATAGGTAACGTCTAGTATTTTTATTATAAACAAAGCAATAAATTGTCCAACAAAGAAAAAGAAATTTTCTTCCACAAAAATACGCATTGCATCACACTTAAAATTTAAACGAAAACTCGCAATCAAAATTTATTTAAATTTAAATGAATGACAATGTTTTAAGAGCGTAAAGATATCGTTAGACTCGCTCTAATTCACGCTCGCTCATTAATTAACACTGCTGAGTTTCACGAAGCAGCTCTCCACAGCCACTGAAAAAAAAGCGCAGCGATTGTTGGCCAAAATTTCACGAGAAAGTTCAACCTCCTCGCATTAACCAACTTCTCAAAAAACTAAAATTCAAACATTTCTACCGTTCCGTCATTATATAAAAAATACTAGACTACCTATACGCACAAGCCTGATTTTAAATCCCAATCTCAGGCAAAAATTTCGCAACGCCATATCACCACGATAATATACTAAAGCTTTGCTTTTTTCCCCTTCCCCGGCCGAAAGGAAGAAGAGGAAGGAGCTGACCAGACGCATCATCGCCGCTCTGCCGAGGACAGGAACGGATTAGCAGCGCAGTGGGTGTTGGTGAATTGTGAATCCTCTCGCTAAATAGAGAGAGAAAGACTCCATCGGACACTATTTTTGCGTTTTAACCGAAAACCAGTGAACAGTCGAGAATTCGAAAACGGGCGTCGCACCGCATAAAAGCGATAAGCAGCCGCGATTCGTGACTCGCGCGTTACATACTAAAAGAATGACGAGGTTCTCGCACGGCGCTACTATGGAAACATGAAGAGGACACAGGACGACGGACAGCAGCAGGATCGACTTTTGCCCGCCGACCATACATGACGTAAGTTTTTTTGCTGATTCTTTAATTTTTGCTTTTCGAGCGGTTTGCTTTCCTTTTTTTTCTCTGCGATTGTAGGCCGCGCCGCGCGATGCGCGAAAGATAGCGAGCCCGATGAACGGCGCCGCTTGCGCAAAGAAGCGCCGAGGTTGGCTCAGCGGGGAGTTTTATAAAAGAAAATTTTCCGTGTAAAGCAACAGGCTTGGCGAAACGCTTGGCAAAATTATTAAATTTTCGTAAACAGTGGCTGGGTCGTTGTAAAAGTTTAAGGAGTGGCGTCTATTTTAGAACGTGATTTTCTATTTTATTTTATGCTTTTCGAAGTCGATTAGACACGCTCGGAGCGCTTTTTTTCTCTCGCCGAGAAATTTGCATTATTACCCCCGCTTGTAGGACTATGGACTAGCGTTGACGCTGATCGCTTAATTTTTTTTGCGCTTATTTACATTTTAATTGGAAAAAATGTCGAATCCTATTTCACGCGGCCGGCTAGTATGAGACAAAAAAATTACGATGGTAAATTTATAATTACAATTAATGTAAATTTTTATAGTTGCGCCTCGGACTTTTTGTTTTAATAAATTCGTTTAAGTAGGCGATTTTGTATTAAAAACATATGTTGTCTCGAATAATTCGATGATACCTATCATTATGTTATAAATTTGAAGCCTGCTTATTCGAATGAAAAAGTTAACGACTTGTAATTATATAAGGAAGAAACGAATTTAAGTAATAAGTGAAAGACTTTGTATAAAAACATTTAGAAATGAAATCAGCGAACAAATTTTAGCATTACGGTTGACAGTAAATGCTACACATTACACTAGTATTTAATGTTGTAACAATACAATAGCAATATTATGAAATAATCGTAGGGTTATAAAAAATTACATAGTTTAAAATGTGCTTTACTAACTTGCTATTTATATTTCATAAGGCTGCCTTTTTTCTAGGTACAAAGAAACATTTACCAACTTAAGAAAAGACTAATTAATACATATTATAATCTTAGATTTGTTTCTAAATACAATCTTCGCTGTAGGTACTGATATAAGTTATACACTTATTTTATTTGCTCTAATGAATTCTAAATTCCTAATTCATTAAGTTACTATTAGTAAATTAGAATTAAATATACAAAGATCCGTTTTATGATAATTATGCATCCTTTTTACTACTCAGATAGGCATAATAAAGCGTTTGCTAATCTAAGAAATTATTGAGGATCAAAGAATAAAAAAACACTGCCATTTCGCTAAGTGTTTTACGAACGAGAAAATTCCATTAAAAATTACCCAATAATACCACCATAAATATTTAATTCTACTACTCCCAAAATTTTCCAAATCGCCGTCTATTTTTCTTTCCACACTTGCGGGTCACACCTCGCTTGAAAAACAAAAAATTCACATACACACTCTAAACGCCTAGGCAGACGAACTCTCAAAACACTCTTCAAACCTATATTTGTTCGCTCGCAGCCAGAGTCGCGTGCCAGTGAAAAAGAGAGTCTCGCTCGCGCGTGCGATTTAATCCTCGGAGAGGACAAAAGAAGCCCGCGAAGAACAAATAACGAGGCACCTGCGCACAATATATGAACTGCCGAGAGAAAAAGGCCGGGCACCCGCGAGCTGTCTGTTTGTCAGAGGTACACATGCGCGCGGCGAAGATGAAAGTGGCGCGTCTTCTTACGGATAATTGGCGTGTAGCCACTGTGCTGGGCTTGTCTGAAAAATCGGCGCTAAATCACGAATAAAAGCACCGAGAACGGCTTTGACAAGAGATACGATAACCCATTGAATGCAGCTTTGCATAGTCGAGTAATATAAGAATGCGTCTGGCTAAACACGGCGCGCATCTACTTGGCCGCTTTCATACAGCTTCCTATATTACGAGCGCACGTAGAGCCGGTAATTGACTGGGCAAACTGCTTTTCCAGCGCACTTAGCTCGAAATGCAGAGGAAAGAAAAAATTCAGCGAAAGCATAATTTTCCGGCGATAACGAGAGATTTTATCGAGCGCTGCTCCTTCTCTCTCTCTCTCTACCGCGCGAGGAGAAATTTTCGATCGCTTGCCTACCGACGACCTCGAGCCTCCTCTCGTCGCCGCGGTTTTATTGGATCGTTAAAGATCCCGGAGAGAGAGACGACGAAGAAGGGGCTTCGATCCATCGATTGTCACTTTCGACTTTCTTTTCCCGACGACATAATTAAGTCATAAATTGGCTCGCCCGCGCTAGGGCAGTGTAGCTCTCTTTCACGTTTTTTTTTCGGTCTATACCAGCGAGCGGCTTTTCACGCGGATTTTCAAGGTTGACCGTTTTTCGACGCGGATCATTGGTTATGCGCCGCGCGAGGTTGTAGGTTGCAGTGTAAAAGCTGTGTCACGCGCCGCTGCGTGCGGCGGGATTAATGCTAAGTGCGCCGTTGGCGTGAAGTGGAATTTTTGGGCCTTGTTTGATAAAATTTGTGAATTTGTTTGTAAGCTAGCCAGCTAAGGTATTGCTGGTTTTTAGACGATTGACTGTTTTGATAAATTTTCGGTAATTAGTGGTATGACGATAATTATTAATAAAAAGTTTTAAGATATTGTACGATTAATAAAAGTGATGTAACACTTAGTCGCTGTACGAAAAGTTAAGAGATAATGATTGCATAAGATGGTTTTATGAATAATGAAGAAATTAATCTTTAATAGTCTGCTTTCCATCAAGCTGCAGATATTGCAGAATAGTTAGTTTCTTCTTTCATGTATAAATCATAATTTTATTTATTCAATAGTATTTATAGCAAAGTCAAAATAATATATCCATATTTCAATGGATATTTTTCTTTTCGGTCACCCATAATAGATTAATTCAATTTCGTGCGGCACCTTTGGACTTCTGATCACCTAATCTGACATATTGGTGGTCGAAAGAAGGGACAGACTGTTAATTTTTTTATGCGTCTAGCGAGAGGTCCATCTGATAATAAATTGAAATTAAAAATCTTCCGAAGACCAACCGGTATTCAATATGACAAAATATTGTTTGCGACAGTTTGAAAAAGGACTACTTTAGAGTCCTGGCACGTGCACGTTTGGTTACTTTTTTGCTGCTTTTGCATTTTTTTATATAAAAATAAATGACAAAAATGTTCTTTTTAGCTACTTAATTCTCGTTCCTATGGATAACGGTTCTGATACAAAGCATAATAAAAGACCAAACATACTAATTTAGCCTAAATTTTATAGTATAATAAAGGTATAGGCCATAAACCATTTACTGCCAAACGGACCGTTTCGCGAATTTAGTAAAATTAATTTTTTATCAGCGAAAGATAAAATACGGGCAGCGAAAATAAACTTTATTGATCGAGCCGATAAAAACCGTAAATCACAGGCGCGGTTTGCGACACAATCTGCTTTTCACCGGGCAAAAAAACATACAGGGTTCCATCATAAAAATGGAAACACCAAAAGCCAAAAACTCGTTTCCAAAGCGCAGAGTTACAACAGGATCTCGGAGCCGAAACCGCTTTTAAAAACTCACAATGCAAAAATGCAGAAACACGAGATTCGGGCTGGGGCAGCCTAGCCGGAAATCAACTGCGCGTTGGCCTTTTAAATGGTCCATTGGGTCGGGAGACAAATTAGGAGCCGACTCGTTAAGTATATAAGGCCGCCTGCGCGCAAGTGGAGCAGCCGGCGTTTAGGCGTTCTCCTTTTTTTCTTCGTACTTTTCGACACTTTCCACATTGGCCTCTGTAAAATACGCTTTGCTCGCCGGGCGGTCGAGATAAATTGTCCAAGGCATGGGCGACTTTCGGAATATTGTGAGACGGAAAGGCGGTGGAATAATGGGCGCTGGGTTCTTTTGTTGTGATAACATTGTTTTGGCTTGAAAAAATAAATCGAACAATGTATATAGGAGCGCGTTGGCAGAAGGCCGAGTTACAGAAATGACTGGGGTTCTGGGGAATTAAAAGAATGTTGTATCTATTCGTTTGAGTGTAGTAATTACAGAAATTCTTATTATGTTTTCGATTGTAACGCAATTATAAAGTTTATACTGTGCCTCAATAAAGGGGAAAAGGTAGTGATATTATATTTGTTATAGTTAGAGTTACGTAAATTCAGTGTGTAATGCTACTTGCACAATTTTGTATCTAGATAATAAAAATCAGGCGGGTTTACTCACATTCTTAATTACCGGCGAAAAAAAAAGTAAAACTAAGGTCTTTTAACGCAATATTAGTTAAAAAAATGACGGTTATTTTGAGAACCGGCCTCGCTTTGTACGTACAATGACAAAATTGCAAATGCCCCAGTGATGTAAGGCTGACACAAGAACGGGTTCATTTGCACAAATTTTCCAGCTTAAGCCCGAAGCGCGCGCGAGCGTAATGAAGTTTCAATGTCCGCTCGTGACAAGAATTGCGCTCGCGCAAAATAGTTCATTAAATTTATTTTACTCCGCGTAAAAACGGCATAATGTACATATCGCGTTACGTCACTTATATAATGTGTAACAACATTTTCACCGGCGGGCCGGCTTAAAAAGTGAGAACACACGGGCACACATCGTGAAGGAGGAAAAAAGGAGCTTTAATTGCAAGAAAACCTCTTCGACAGGCGCGCAGCGACGCAATTTGCTCAGCTCAAAACAATATGTATTTTTACTTTCAAAAGCAGCTTAATTACCTCATTAAAAACTCGTCCAAAGCGCACTTCGGCGCTTACACGCTCCTCGGGCTTCATTCAATTCAAACGAGCTCGCCGAATTTTTTCCTCCAGTCACAAGTAAATTCCGCGTTAAATTGGCTTCCGAAAAAAGAAAAATCCGGCTCCGCGCTAGCGTAAAAGGGGCAGCTCACAGACACGCACAAAGAGCCACGAGCGCCTTGGATATACAGCTCGCTCGCGCGCGCAGGCTCGCTTGTATGAATATCATGCGACCGATTCCCGAGCACTTTCATTTCTCTCGCTTCTCTGACACAATCCAGGCCGTTACACTTTCCTCGGCGAGCGAGCGAGGGCAGCCAGCCCGCCGAGATACGCCATCTAAAAAGGCTTTATGTACGTACTCTCGTTTTCGATCTGGCCGAGCGAGCGCGCGCGCGCAGGCCTGCGCGCGCCCGTAACGATCGTCCGATATTTCGATTTCGATCGTTACGTATTATCTTGATATAATATTACGATTTCGCGAGAGCCGACCCCTTCCCCCTACTCTCTCCTTCCGATATTATATTCGCGCGGCTCGCTGCGCATGTGTATAAGGGGCCGTTTCATTATCTTAATGGCATTGTTGAGGCCGATCTTTGGGCGCAAGGAGATCGTTAAGTTTTCGAGCCAAGGCGGCTTGATTAGGAAGCCGTGTTCTCGTTACTTAAGCGACGTCCGGGTGTGTGGCTTGCTGGAAACGTTGTATATATGCGCCGATTTTTTTCGGGCCTGTGATCATGGGCTGGGTTATGATTATTTAATCGCTTGTTACGCGGCTCTTGTAATGCGATTTTTAGCATTGTTCGGGCGTCGTTACGAAATATTTGGCTTTGACATTTTTTCCGGACGGCGACACGTTTCTTTGCCGTTCAACGGTAACGTTTGTATAATATATTACGGAAAGTGGAAGGGTTACACGAGCGAAAATCGATTTACTTTTGATCCAAACATAAATGGCGCAAGATATCGCGCGCATTACAATATACGTGAAATTAGCCCGAGCTCGTTATTGCTTATTTATTGCTTGTATATTATACACACAGGCGGCGTTACCGGCCCGCTGTAAAACAAGTTTTCACCTATGCGCGGTCAGCGGCCGGCTCGCAAGTACAATCAGCGATAAAATCCGGGGAAATATGCATTCCGGAACGCCCGGCGGGAGTCTGTATCTGAAAAAGATAATTGCGGCTATAAAAACGTCTCAAAACGCAGCCGGATTCAATCATCATTACAAAAGCGCGAGCAGTAACCCGGCTTGTTAGAGGTCTGGTTCATTTCTGGAGTTTCTAGTGTAAATATACATGTATACGTGATCTTTCGCGCGGTATGGAATAATTCGTGCGGCGTTGTTTAATTTTCCCCCCTGGGTGACGAAATTCCATTCCAAGCGCAAAGTCGTAAAAGGGAGCTCGGTCACTCCGCGCGTCAAATGCGTAATTGAGCCGAGACTGTTTCACGTTTGTAATATAACAAAACAATATCGGACAATTTACGTGTCTAACTCTTTTTTCCAGCCTGCGCAAATTTACTCGGACAAACAAGATTTCCCAATCCGAACGAAACTCCCACCGATCTGAAATCTCCATCCGCTTAGCCGTATAAAAAACCAATAAGTATATACACTCAACATCGTAAAATCAGAGTGGCACTCGGCTTTTGTCAGACCGAGCGCTGGCTGCTCGTTCTCTCGCTCTTTTTTGCCGCGGAAGATCCCCCCCTCTCGGAAGAAGCCGCCGCCGCCGCAGCGACACTTTCACGTACAGCAGTCGCCTCAGCGCGCTGCCGCCGCTAATTACTATACTTCGGTGCACTCGAGAGAGTTTCCTTCCGTCTTCCGCTCTCTCTCCTCCCCCCCCCCCTGCTGAGCGCGGCTCGTCATAGACCAGCTGTCGTGACTTTGCGGCGCATAATGGACGAGTGAGCGAGCGTAGATTAAAGGGCTGCTTTTCCGAATGTAAACATGGGGCGATGTCTGTTAGTGCTTGGGAGGAGGGGGGGGGGGGGCTGAGAGGATGCTAGTTTTTGCGTTTTATTTTCGAAAGTTGGAGGTTAAAGCGTCTGCTTTGGTGCGTCAATTGGGTTTGTGTGAATAATCCGATCTTTTGAAATCGAGAAGCGCTGAAGTGAGTGGTGTGAGTGTAAGAAGGTTTTTTATGTTCGATTGTTGGGGGATTGAAGGTGGGGTCGAGGGAAAAAGTGAATTTTTGTTTTCGAGTGGATCGAATGTTGTTAGTCAAAGTGAGGATTTAGAAAGTTTCGTAACAATACGCTGGAATAACTTATAACACAAAAAAATAAAATTTAATTTATAAATTGACGCACTGAAATACTGATCAAAGATATCGCAATTGTTTCAGAAAATTGAGAACTGACATAAATCCATTCCGTGAAATCAAGCTTGACCGCTTGCAGACCGGCGTATTTTAATACCTCCTCCAATTGCCCTGAGTGACGTTAACGAAGCAATTTTCAAAGCTGGAAATAAGCCGCTGCCTTATCAACTTCCTCCTCAATTACATAATACCGGCAAAATATCCCGCCAAGGGAAGCGCCTAAATTGGACGAGCCTAGTTACCAATAATCCTCGCAAAAAAGCTAAAACATTCGTTCTCTCTCGCGATGACGTTTCCTTTTCCCCTCCTCGAGCGCTAACACAGCAATTTCACTATAAGCTCGCACTCTCTAGACTACCGTTCTCTATTCTTTCCTTTTTTTTCTCTTCATCGTCAGCCTTCCTTTTTTTTGCGAGCGCCGGATCAATCGGCGCCCAAAACTTTTATTCATGGAGCGCTTTCACGCGAGAAAATAGTGATACCGATCGCGACCTCACTTTTGACGGGATCAGCATTAGCGCGCGGTCAGTTCGCGTGCGGAGCAACTGGGCCGATGGCGCCAGCTTTGTGTGTATATACATGTATAGAGTGCGAGCGGGCGTCAGTAGATACGGTCCGAGCCCGATGGGACGGCTGACTTTCATATGGCGAGTCTCTCGAGGTGGATTGGGAGAAATGGTTTCTTTTTTCTTGGCTTTAATTGTAATGTTTGCTCGGCAAGCTTTCTAGGATGATTATGAAAAGGAGGCTGGAGAGGCTGGATTTTGAGTTTCTGAGGAGATGTTAATTAAATTTTTTCTTTTATAATGGCGGTGTAGATAGCGATCGGATTTTGTTAAGGTTGGGTTTGACGATAATAAAGTGGAAAAGAAATAAATAAGTATAATCTGAGGCAGTGTTTTGTGACTGGTCGGTCTGCTCGTGGATCTTAGTAATCATTTTTTAAGTGGGACTTTTTTGATCCAGTTTTCATTTGTTCTGATTTCATCTGTGTTTATCTAAAAAACGTGTGTTTTGGAATAAATTGCCCATAATCGATCGCTTTACCTCATTTGAAAAATTATTGATTGCGGGAGTTGCATCGTGATGTCATTATTACATTACGATACTTTTCAAACCGCTACTTTCCGTATAACAGTTTAATTTGAAAGTAATATCATATATAGCATTGTCTCTGGTAGAAAATACGTGTAATTTCTAGTTTCTATTTACCATTCGATCAAGAATAAATATTTGTTATTCGAGAAAGACTTTCTAGAGCAAATATTGGCAATGTTGTTTATTCCAAAAAGGTCAATGAAATCTTAAATCATTATTGGAAATCGATGAAAGCCATAAAAGTTTTTCTATTAGCAGCTGTCTTTCCGAGCACATAATTTCTTATTGAATTTATTATTTACAGGAGCAGTTTTTAGCCGGTAAATATAACGTATTCACAGCATTCGTATCATCTAGTTAACATTATGTATTGCTAATATTCTGCCTTAGTACTTTCTCTGTAAGAATTTACGAGAACTCGACGAGGAATCGAACAATAATTACTGTTATTTAATTTTTTTATAAAGTTCCGAGCGAGCGTTCCGCAATAAAGTAAAACGAAATACACCAGATAATTGGCTTGTTATATGCAGCGTGAAATTACGACCGAAACGCAACGCGTTCACATTATACTTTAACATAACCAGTCAATTTTATAAATCCGCAAATTGTAGAATAATTCAATCTAGATTGTCAATCAGCACTCACTAATTTTTCAAAGATAGCTTACACCTCTAATAATTATTAATAAAAGTTCCATAAAACCAGCCGCACGACGTTTAAACTCAATCATCCAGTTATATCAAATCGCGAGGGATTTTCCAAAAACATCTTAATTATCGACTTTTTATGGGACCGCCTTTGCCAGCTATACAAGCCTACGACAGAGAGAGAAAAAAAGAAGACGTCTCCGAGGCGAGGATTAAGACTCGCATGTTGACCGCGGGCGCACGTGTCATCGTCGGCGCGCGGGGATTATCAGTGATTATTGAGCCTTATTTACGTTCCTGTAAGGGGGGAACTTTTCTATCGAGTTCCAATATCCGCCTGGCTCGTGGATTAACATTAACGGTTCATCGCTTGGCCATAGTCGAACTTTCAATTTGCAATTCAGAATCCAGGCAAAGCCGACGAGCGGCAGCATGTTGTAATGGAACCGTTACCGGCTTTTTATCTCTCTTGGATTTTTCTCTCTCTCTCTTGCTCTTGCTTGGACGTTTTTACCTGTCTGCGGGGAAGCCGAGCGACTACTGCCACGAAACGTTTAGCCGAAGCCTTTTTGTCGTGATTTCGCGCGTTCTACAACACTGGCATTATCGCTTTCGTGTCAATACGGAACGGCTGGGGCTGGTAATTTGAACTGAATGTACTGAGAAGTATGTGAAATTATTCGACAAATATTGGTGCTTGGAATAAATAAAATGAATTTTCAGGGTTTAAATAAATTTATTGATGTGTTAATTTTGTACTAATATTGTTTGGACTTATTTTTTAAGTTTTAAATGGATTTTAATTTATTGAATAAATATTATTTTTTATATAATTATTTAAACTTTTGGAAATCCGTCATATAGTTTCTAGGTATCAGAAAAACAACCTTATAAGCATCAAAATACTAAGTTGAAATAAAATTTTTTACGAGTAAGAGGAAAAAATTCATTTACATTTTTCAGACATTCTATTCTAGGCATAAATTCTGATGAAACTGTAGGTTTTTTTTAATACAAAATAATGAAAACCATTAACAGATTTTTAATCGACCCAACTCGCAAGGCATATTGCATTTAAACGATATTACGAAAACTAAAATTAATGTAGAAAGTAAGTAAAATAAAAATAGATTTCTACCTTACGTGAATTTATTTTAAATTGAACATGAATTTGTCTTACACTTTTAACACGAGTCGTACATTCTGAAAAAAAAAACATTTTTAAAATACAAATCAATCTTTTTGACTCCTAATAGATCTCAATTTAAAACTTGCACTTTCTACTTTCATTTTCTATTCTAAGATAATCTCCAAAGCTAGTGGTATTATTAACGCTTATGTAACTACTAATGTACTTATTTATTTTTAAAATGTGTGAAAATTATATTTAACGATATCTGTGTAGTATAGTCATTTAAACCTGTAATAACATATTCAATAATGTTAATTAAATAGTTTACTAATCAACATAAAATAAATAATTTATTCCGTAGATAGCCACGATACCACCAAGATTTTTAAATATTCACATTTGGTGAGAGAAGCATCTTTTCTCATACTCAACATCTCAGATAAGTCATAACTGTACATCATCAATAATTCTCTCCAAAAACAAACATCATCCGTTCATACAAAGTTTTTAAAAATCACTTTGCGTTCCCCGGCGAAAACCAGTAGTATAAAAACTACTCTAAACCTCCAGCATCGACACACACAAAATCATCCTGAAACACCAGCCCACCAGCTAATCAAGAAAACGAGTTCTAACGACTCTCCCGCTTAAAAAAATCAGCATACCAACAGACTTAAAAACATAAATTTTCGTGCGCAGCTCAAGTTAGGAAATTCAAATATACGTGCATCGGAGGATCGGCGGGCCGCTCTTTAAGCCAAAGTGAATTGGCAATTTCTCATAGGAGCTCCCAGCGCAAAACTGAAAGTCCCCCGAGGTAGCCTCCCGGAGCACTCCGCGACGCTATTTTGAAATGCGGTCGGACTCGTTTACTCGCCGGTCTTATGATTCTGGGTAACAGCTGGAGGAGGCCGGTGAAAAAAAGCGGGACTGACCTTAGGAAAAAGCGCGAAAAGACATTGGTTGAGCCATCGGAGGAATTGTAAGAACTTTATAATTGGCCTCTGTGTTTGAGTGCGCATGCGCGGGGCTCTGAGAGCGTCCAATTAGCTGGGAGCGCTCGATTTTCATCGGGCGCGACGTGTATAAATCTTGATTTTTTAATGGGGGGCTTTTCAGAGGGAAATGCGGGATTAGGGATTGCATAATGCATTGGGGATTAATTATTATAAGTAACGCTTGAATTATTGACATTGCGACATCGGCTTTTTGTTGACGTTGATGGTTGGGACAAGTACTAAATGCGCGGGATTTAATTTATTATATGTTTACAGATTTAACAGTGATTTTTATATTATTTTGCTGTATTATTAGTGAAGTTGGTTACAAGTAATTTGAATAGATAAATTATTTATTCTATTAAAAAATATTTTATACAGAATTGAAAAAAGATATTTTGTTCCGACATCGTGAAAAATATGATGTCAAAATATTTGATTATCATTTCGACGGAATTATTTTCTTTCGGTAAAACAGTTTCTTTTATTCATACCGA
Organism: Eupelmus azureus; assembly: GCA_030522685.1. Lineage (NCBI taxonomy): Eukaryota > Metazoa > Arthropoda > Insecta > Hymenoptera > Eupelmidae > Eupelmus > Eupelmus azureus. The sequence goes on along the minus strand of JAPYZA010001160.1, from coordinate 8,753 downwards.
ATGTCCTTGTCTTTGAAAACAAATCAATTTCATATAATGACTAATTTGTCAAATTGAATAGTAAAAATTTACAAGTAACACACACTCTTTAATAACGCCGCTTGTCGGTGTAAATAATAACGTGACTTTAAAATGACGCAAATCCAAGCCTAATAAGAACTTATCTCCGATCATCTATACGGTTACGCTATTACGTCTAATACCCCGCACTAAAGCATCGCCAACTCCAGTTACCAAAAGGCAATTGCCTAAATATAAACCTTCCCGCACAAATCCCGCACACTAAACCCAAATAAAGCAACGCCAAATCCCCCCCTATAAAAACGATTACGTAGCCATCGGCGCTGTAAGGAAGCAGCAGTTCTCGCCGTGAAAAAGCGTTTCTCGGTCAATAATCGCTTCCTCGGCGCCTTTCCCCTCACTCCCAATACAAAATCATCAGCGCACCTTCGCCGGAGAAAATCTCCTATACATATCCTCGACGATCGCGCGTATACCTACTTGATTGGCCGCGGATCGTTAGACCACCTCGTTGACAATATATATCCGCGTCCGGCTCTCTCTCTCTCCCTCTCCATTTGACCAGAGTTCAGCAAACTCGCGCTCGGGCACGAGTCGAGACGAGTGCGTGCAAAGTCCGTCTTTTTCGTGCGGACGCCGCGCGCCTAAATATTCATAAGCGAGCGCTGGCTTGGAGGAGGAGCGACGCACGCGTAAGCGATATAAATGTGTTAAGTTGGATGAACGATTATTTCTAGCTTTTACGAGGCTCGTGATAAATTATGTTGGGTGGGGAGGTATGGATGTGTGATTCAGGCTTTCCATTCATAAGCGATATCTGGGGAGTTTGGGAGTAGGGTTACGCACCTGCGAATGGTTTTTTTGGGGAAAATTTGGATGGGAGGGATGGATTTTATTATTGGGTTTGTTGTGCGTGGGTCGTTTTTAACGTTTGTATACGTTTAATGAAGATATTATGGGTGTATTGGTGCTGATGATTGTTGGTGCGAGTGATAAGTGCGAGATGGTTTTTACTTTATATGTAAATTAGAAAAACTATTAGGAATTCAAAAGAAAATTAACGTTTTTAGCCGTGAGGCAGGCTTGGAAAATGAAATAATACAGGAAGAATGCTCAGCTGAACCTATTGACTGAGATGAATCAGATTTATCTTGATACTATTTATAACTTTTTCGTTGATCAATCAAATTTTTTTCAGTCATCAAAATTTTTTTATGAAAATTTTTCCGTTTGTTAGAAGCGAGCCATTACTCATCTTAACCCAAAACAAACGAATCTATCAGTTTCAATTGTAAACACTCCGAATACCTTTCGAAATACAAATATAATTAGCCCCTAAATTCAAAACGCTCCTATAACATTTCTCAATCGCTTCCTCACGTGTATACTCACGGTCCACTCCGCAAAATCGTCCCACCAACCAATCTCCCACCGAATCCATCCACTCATACGAACTCACCCAATTAAAGCACCTCGCAGCCATCAATTAAGCTAATTACCCCAGCTCACCGAAAATCCAACCGCACTCGAATATTGTCCCTTTCGCGGCATTAAGACGTCTATCTCGTTTGCGCAAAGGCCCCCAGCGCTCTGTATATCTCCGATCTGCTCTCTTACACCACTCCGTAAACTCACAATTCGCGCGCTCACGTCGATCCCCATGAATTTTAATTCCCTTTTAATTGAACGCACGCGAATCCGAGAAACGCGCGCTCCAAGGAATCCGCGCGCGCGTTACATCAGCCGAGCGAGTATATATGGGCTCGTCGTTAACGACGAACATGTGCAGGAGAGCGCCTCGACTCTCGTATGTACAGTCTAGAGCCGAGCGAGCTGGCATTAGTGATGGTAAGGCGGACAACAGCCGGTGGTTGTAAGCTACTTTCTTGGCTGGTGTAAATTGTGTAGAGCTGCGCGGAGAGCGGGAGAAGCGGAGGAATTATGTGTGACTTTTCGTTGTTGTGGTTTTTTCAGGAAATTTTTTTTTCTGTGCTCGAGCTAGAGGAAAGTTGATGCTGGCACACTGCGGAGGTGAGCTTTGGGAGAGGGAATTTCGCACGGATTATTTTTCGAGGCGTTTGCTCGGCTTTATCGGAAATTCAAGTGGAGGATAATATCTTTTTTAAGCTGGTCTTTAGGAGCCCTCCAGTTAGCTGCATTGAAAATTTGAAAGTAAAATCGTGTCTCGTTTTGTAATACAAGCGACTGTTTATTGTGCCTATTTTTCGTAATGATGCAAGTATCCGATTAAACGCTCGCAGTTAAACGCGAAAACATTAGTCAGCGCGAATATTTATACAAACAAACGGCTCTCCGGCGATGAAAGTTACAAAATCACACATCGGCTCCGAAAAATCCGGACTTTCACGCTCAAAATTTTCTTCGACTTTTATTACTCTCCTCTCTATCTCCCCAGTCTCGCCTCGCGCGCGGTTCGGATCGCTGAAGTTTCGAATCAGATTAGATGCCGTCGACCCCGGGTCCATTTACATGCGAGACGCATAAAGCGAGCGAAACAATTTATTATAAACTTTAAACCGTTACATCGGCGACGTTCATCTGCGGCGACAATTTACAATCGATGGAAAATCCAGAGCGCGCGCGACTACTTTCTCAAACGCTCGCGCGCCTAAGCTGCTAGGATAAATATACAATCGATATTGCTCTATATATTCGCGCGCGCGCGGGAGACACGAGCGCGCGCGCAGGCATAAAAGCGAGAGCGAGAGTCCGGTTGGCGCGGCCGGCAGAGCAAAAAAATTCACTTTCCATAGTAACATTGAGCTCTCCGCTCACGCGGAGCTCCACGTGAATGTGGGTGGCTGCGGCCGCCGCCTATGCCGAACCTTCCCCCACCTTCTGTTGGCAGCGCGAATTTCTTCTGTTTAAGAGGCTGGCTTGGTTGTAGGGGAATGCTTTTGGTTGAGTGGGATGAGTGGTTTTTCTTTTGGCGTTTTTGCGGATTTTTCGTTTTTAGAGGGTGTGGCTTTTGGGATAAGCTCGCTTTCGTTTTGGACGTTTTTTGGTCGTTTCTTTGTCTGGGGATGACGGTGGAGACGGACAATATCTGCGCAGTCATTCGCTGTTCGTTTTGCAGGGCTTTTTTTGGGTGAAAAGGATCCGCTGTGTAATTTAGTTGCTGTTATGTCGAGATTTGAATCGGCGATGCTTATTAATATGATTATATGGCTTTTAATAAAATGTAATTACCGAAGATTTACATTGCAGATGCATAGACGAGGCCGGGGTATTAATTACCGCTCAATCATTATCTTATTTCACGAATAATAAGCAATTCACGAAGTTAACCCAATTAAATTCCATTTCACCAATAACATTTAATTTCTAAAACAGATTTATTCAACATATAACGTTACCGAACTTTCTATCCAGCTCAACTTTTTTCATTTCAAAAATTTCATTTCCAGCAACTTTTCTCCACACTCCACCGTTTCTAAAACTTTGTAAATCTCGACCAAAGCCGCAACTTCGTCAATAAGCGCCGATCGCCGAAGACGAAAAGAGCGGATATCGCAATTTTTTTCGCGGCCCGACCGTGTCGAAACCGGGCATTTATATCCTCCGAAGAATCGGCGCTGCAGCGGCGCCGAAAAATACAGTTGCGCAGTTGCTTCCGCGATTGCGTTCCCGGCAAAAGGCTCGCCCCTTAAATAGGCAATTCGCAAACATGCGCGGACGATGATCGTCGCCGAGCGGAGAGAAACTGCAGCTCCCGCGGGCCAAGCGTTTCACTGATTTTGCAATTCGAAAACTGCGCGCTGATTTTGCGGGTTCTTCTTTTAGTGTTGTTTGTCGAGGGGTTTTTTTGTTGGGATGAGCGATTCTGTGAGTGTATGTGGGCATATTGAAAGTTGTGAGATAAGCGCAATTTGTAGTTTAGCTTGTGAGGAGGATTAATAGTTTAATTAGTGATGGTTAAACTTATAGGCGGTAATGATCGAAGGTGCATGGATCTCGGTACTTTGGAATTTTTATGACCGCGTGCGCTCGATTACGGACTTGCGATTCGTTGCTCAAACGCTCGTTGATTCTAGTTCTTGTGAAATGTTCATTAATTTTGTATTTTGAATTCTTGAATGCAAATCTTCATGCAATTTTAATGCAACTGTATGGTAATTTTGATATCAAAAACAATCGAATATTTAAATAATAAAGTTATATAACAGCGAAGCATTAGCAAACCATTTAAATTTATACTTTCAAAACCTCCAATAAATCAAAACGCTCCAGCAAACAAACCCGACTGAAACACTAATAATCATCTCCCCCCAAACCGAAAAACCACCTCTCTTTTGTTCCACCAAACTCATCTAACCGATAGTCCCACCGATCACCATTCCAAGCAAACAAGTTCCCAACTCTCCCCGGCGAGCTCGCCTATAACAAATCTCCTTCGCCAGAGAAACGGCCGCTGCTCCCAATCCTCGGAAAATTTTCCGTCCGGAGCTCGAAATCGGATTTCCCGAAAGTGGCCCCGCGCGCGCGCGCCGCGTGACTTCATCTAAACTTCCAAAGAAACGCCGCCGGAGGATAATTCGACAAAGCCAGAATCGATCGCCGCACATATAGATCCTGCTGCGCTCACGGCGAAGCAGGAAACGGACAGTCCGCGTGTATGTATATATATAGGAGAGGCCGAGCGCGCCTGAGTTTCCCTGGATACATTATCGAGCAGTGCTCGACTTTAGCATTGGGCTCATGCATACGTACACACGTATATACACACACAGGCTGTATCTCTCGCTTGGCGTGTATATAATACGCGCGCGGCGAGCGAGCGGCGCACAGCGGAGTGCTGATATGGTGAAAGCTGATATTTTGTAACACTCCTGCCATTCCGTTCCATTCCATTCCGTGCGCGCGCGCCGAGCGCTCTATACTCGCCTCTCTCGGCCGTCTCGATATATACGCGATGTATATATGTATATATGCGCTGGCTTTTCGAGAGGAGGAGAAAGAGGCCCTGCCGATATATCTAAGCGAGCGCGCGCGCGCGGTTGTAGACGAAAAATTTTACTTTCCTCGCAGAAGCGAGTAGTGTGTAAATAGCCTGCGTGGGTAATGACGGCCTGCAGGTGTCTTTGTGCGCGGCTGGATCGATCGATAGCGTACAATTTTCGAGTCTTTTTGCGGGATTGGGTTTAGCGGGAGGTTATTGAGGGACTGGGAAAATTGCGGGGGTTCGGGTTGTGGATTTTATCGGCTGGAGATTGGAATGGCTTTTGAGTGGAGAAGAAAGCGAGGAATGATGTGATTTGGGATGATTTAAGAGCTGGGTTATTGTTTTTGGCCGTGGTGATGGAGTGCCGATTGGTTGGCTTTGATGTGCTGCAGTTTTTGTGGTTTTTAAGAGGTTTATGAATGTTTATTTATGTATTGTTTCTTTTGTGAGGAAATATTTGTGCTGTTATTTGTAAGATTTTTCTTTTAAATGTTTTATTGAAATAGAAATTTGTTTTATTGTAATAAATGCAATACAAAAAATGCATAACAATGAAAGTAGGAAGTTTAATGAATTCTAAATTGCTACAATAAGCGAACTACGAGAGCACAAACTAAATCTACATATTACAATGTTTAATCATCAATTAATAATCCATTGTTCTAATAACAAAAACTCAAACCTCACAACCCCACATCAAATCCTCAAAAATCCCCTCCATTCAATTCCAAACCACCTAAAAAACCACTAAACAGCCGTATTCACCAAACCAACCTCACCACTGTATCAAACCTACTCCCAATCCCATACATTACCCAAACCTCCCATACATCACCTTACCCACTGACCATCGAATAAGCCCGCTCAAAAGCAGCCTCGCACAAAGCCGGCGGCGCACCCATCGGCTCTTTTTCGCCCAGCACCTATGCACACACTCTCGCGTGCGCTCAGAAACCGAGATCCCAGCGCGCCGAAGAAATGGAAAGTGGCCCCACGGCTCGCAATCTCCGGGCACGAGCTTATATACACGCCGATTCGGAGAGCCCTTTTTTTCGCTCTCGCGCTTCTTTTGCGCCGGGCGCATTCCGGTAATCGAGTGAGAGTGAGTAATAAGCACGCGCGCTTTTTGCGGCTTACTTAATGTCTACGTGCTCTGTCGGTAAGCTGTACGGTTTTTTTTCTGCTCTGGTTGGCGATCGGAAGTTGAATAAGCGATTTGGGAGTTTCGGAGAATCGGGCTTGTTTGCGTGGTTGGGATGATTATTGATATTGAGACGTTGGACTGGAGTTAGTCGTTTGTGTTGATTTTTTGTCGGGGAAATTGGTCTTGAAAAAATTGCGTAATTTGTAAGTGAACGACGCGCTGCACTCTTCCTTGGTATATTTCAATTTACTTTCTCTCATTTTTCGTTTTTACTCGCTCGGGCTTGCAAAAGTTTTCAGCAGAAAAACCACGCAGTTTTGCATATCAGTCGGGCAAACTCGAGGAAGTAAACAATACAAAGCAATTACAGCTCCATAATCGTACCGGTTAATGTATCATTCGGCGTAATTAGACGCGCTTCGAAGCTCGTAACGTATTTTTTTTCCAAACGAGCGCCACCATAAAAATCGCTAGATAAGCTCCGAAGCGCACTAAAAAACGCTACTATTGCCCGGCTCATGCAAATGCGCTCGCAAAAGTGCATTTTCCAACGCGAGTGTATGCGCCGCGTCGATAAAACAGTTACGCCCGTTAGCGGACGTAAATACACCGAATTTCGATGCGGGAATGCGCGAGCTCGCTGGAAAAAGGAATCGCCGTGAATTTTTTTTTTACTCCGCTCCGAGGTATGCTTTCACTTGTGTGCGTAAAGCGGCGCCACGAGGATCGCTATTTAAATTCAATTTTAAGTTGTTATAGCTCGCTTTCTTCGGCGGTATATATACGTACACGCGGTACTGTTTTTTTTTCTCGGCGCGCTGTCGCTTGAGGAGATATCGAGCGATGTGGATACGTGAGTGAGCCGGGAGGCTGCAGAAACTTTGGTCTTATGGAGTGTGTTGAAATGAGTTAAATTAGCGGGGAGTCGCTGAGCGGATTGCGCGAGTGTTCTTTTATCTTGACCTTAATTTATTTAGTTCTTTAACAAAATGCTGTAAAAATCTTGATGGCTGCAGGTTTGAAAGTGAAAAAGACAGGTTCTCGAGCGAGTCTATGAAAGTTTTGTTATAAAACAAACAAAAAAATAGTTAAGCAGTGGATTGATACAATACCATTTTTTCCTTTTGCCAAACAGAGCAAACGAGGCCGAAAACACGACGAATAGAAACACACCACACTCCCGCCTTATCCAAGAGCCCGATCACTCCCAGGCTGGAAAAACTCATGTAGGACGCCTGGATTACGTCACGCTCTCACGGCGAATTGAGAAACGCGGAGCGCCAGCGGCAGGACAATGGCAGTGGACACGCCTAAGGCTCGCTTTTTTCTCTTTCTCTCTCTCGGGTTGGAAACTGAAACGCAGGTGGCGAGCGCCGCGCGTTTCTTTTTTCCCGCGCGGAGAGACTGCGCCGTGGCCGCCTGAAAATTTAAATGGGAAAAATCGAATTCCATCCGTGGACGGCCGATAAGTTTCGCAGAGCGCGCTTCCTTCTCGTGGAATGAAAGTTGGAGGAGAGCCGTCTTCTTGCGGATTCTCCTTCCTTCTATACTGCAGATGAGTTCGTGAATTATTCGCGGCGAGTGGGTATATATGTCGGTCTGGGAGGAGGATTATTTGCATGTGTGGTTGTGGTAGGGAGGGCCTTGGTTTTGTTTGTTCGGGTTATTGTTCGAGCGGTGCATATGCAGAATTGATGAGGAACGCGGGATGTAGTGGAACGTCTGTCGATCGGGTTTATCGAGTTTTGTCTCGCGGATTTGTAGACGTTATCGGGTGACCATCTGGTTTTTCTTCAAAGCGGATTTTTGTAAATATTGTCTGGTCTGTGAGAATGAGAATGTCGAGGATGTTGAAAGCGTTAAGGCGCTTTTTGTTTTTGCCTTTTTGAAACATTGGCACGTAATGACCTTTTGAAAGTGATGAATGATTGAAAGTAAAGTGTTGTAGAGAAAAAAAGTAGAGGCGAAATACGAGGTTTGAAAAAATTAATTACTGATTTTGATCGCAAAAAACGTATTTGTGCGATACAAGCTTGTATTTTGTAAACAAAAAGATTTTGCACTCAAATAAATTATCCTGGAATGTTGTTTATAAGCCGAGACACAAAATTACGTTTCAGAACACTGATTCCTTTGCTAATCTTTTCTCTTCTTATTTTACCTAATCATTAACATATCTTACACTTAGATCCCTGGTACCATGTACAGACGTAATTAACGAATCGATATAAAATCAAACCACTCACAACATCTCCCAGCTTATAACTCATTCCCTTAACTTAAGTACATAATTAACGTGTGAAAATCCAACTGCACTCCGTACCTCCACTCCGCACGTAAACTACCTACTCAAAGCCAAATCCGTTTCCAGCCTCGTGTGTCGCAATTCACCACACTCAAACCAAAACCACCTCTCGTTAAAATCCGCCGGTCGAAAACCGTGAATGCAAATTGGCTACTCTTCCAGACAACAACGAGTACCTCAGGCGCAAGAAAAAAAAACAGCCACGCTCCTCGGGTACCACATTCAGCGTCGGAAAATGTACGTGACCTTGACACGCGGCCATATAACCCATCCTCTCGGCATACATCATTTTGGCATCCCGACGTTCTCCTCTCTCTCTC
>JAPYZA010001159.1:0-40897 GCA_030522685.1 Eupelmus azureus | reverse complement strand
TCTCTCTCTCTTAGTCACTGAAGAATGGAAAAGCGAGGTTAGGAAAGTGGCTCTTGTGCGAGGAATAGCATAGTAGAAGGGGCAGACATTCGTAAACGCGAGAGCGAGAGCGAGAGAGAAAGAGGGAGCTGAAGACGAAGAGAGAGCTGTCATGTGGACGTGTCCCACAGCCGTCCCGGATAATCAGCGTACCAGCTCCTCAGTAGCAGCAGCAGCTGGCCCCACGACCATCCCCATCAGAACCAGTGACCGGATGCAGCTGGGGAGCGAGCTCACGACGAGGATGCGATGCCAGCGCGCCGACGACGCGTAGGCGCCGAGCCCAGCTTTTACCAGCAGCAGAGCAACAGCCACCACAGTGTACCGAGGATCAGTGGCTACGAGGAGAGCGCCGATGATAATGACCTGCTGCTAAGCGAGCCAGAGCCTCTGAGGACGATGTCGTCGCGCGACCGCACCCAGGAGTTCGGCAATGCCGTGCGCAGCGTGCAGTCGAGCAGCGCCTCCAGGCAGGCGGCCGTCGGCTCCCTCAGGAACCCGAGGCAGGCCAGGCACCTGCAGAGCTACTCCAACTTCATGATGATAGCCAAGAACATCGGCAAGAACATTGCCAGCACCTACGCCAAGCTCGAGAAGCTTGCTCTGCGTAAGTTGTTCCGCTTGGGATTTTGGCTTTTGGATTTCATGGTTTGACAATTTTTATGATTTGCATTGGGGAGGTAAGCACTATAGGTTGAGAGCTTGGTTTAGTAGTGTGATTACGTTCGAAACGAGTTTACTCGGGTAGAGTTTGTTTGTAGTTTTGTTTCCATATGGGTAATGAATTTTAATGGTCAATATATTATATCAGTTTTTGATTGATGAGTATATTAATGGAAATTGGGTTAAAATACTATGAGGCTACTAAAATCTTCTATATAATAATAATATAGAAATTTTAATAATAAACTTTTTTCAGTGGCAAAGAAAAAATCAATTTTTGATGACAGACAAATGGAAATTGAGGAGCTGACAACCATAATTAAAACAGATTTAAGTAGTTTAAATCAGCAAATTGCCAAATTACAGGAATTAGGTAGGAGGCAACGTGAAAACTTTAGTTCATCAAAAGGACATCATATAGCATCACATTCCTCATCAGTTGTTGTGGCCTTACAATCAAGACTTGCCAATATGTCGAATCACTTTAAAAGCGTATTAGAAGTTCGCTCAGAGGTAAATGTTACATTAAACAATGTATATAAATAAATAACTTAAAATAGATTTATTAATAAATCTAATTTTTTTACAGAAAATGAGAGAAGAGCAAAGTAGAAGAGAACAATTTTCACATGGGCATGTATCCACAATGTTACCTCCAAGCGTTGTTTCTGGAAAACAAGGGTCTTTGTTACTTCAAGAACAAGATGCTGGTGCTTCAGTTAGTATAGACCTTGAACCAGCTATGGGGCAACTTTCTATGCAAACAGCTATATACGATGATACAGTAAGTAAAAAACTGCATATAATTTTGTTTTTATTATTACTGCTTTTCTTATAGCTATAATAAAAATATCAAAAATGTATTCATGTCAAAAAATTATTAAAATCAAAAATTTTAATCTTGTTAACACCTCATTCTAGGATTCTTATGTACAATCCCGAGCTGAAAGTATGCAAAATATAGAATCAGCTATAGTTGAATTGGGTGGAATTTTCCAGCAACTAGCACATATGGTTAAGGAACAGGAAGAAATGGTGGAAAGGTTAATATAAAGCATTTAAACATACTATTTTTAAAACTGAATTAAAATATTAAATTATTAAAATTAAATATTAAAATATTAAATATTAATATTGAAATATTAAAAATCTATTATCGTTTACAGGATAGATAGCAATATTGAGGATACGGAAATAAATGTAACGGCAGCGCATGGCGAGATTTTAAAGTATTTCCAATCAGTAACCAACAATCGGTGGCTTATGATTAAAATCTTCGGAGCTCTCATATTTTTCTTTATATTCTTTGTTGTTTTCTTGGCGTAATGAAGAACCGCAATGGTGCAAACAGAACTGGCTGGGCAGTCGAGTTGCCCGCATCTTTTTTTTAATAATTGTTTTTAAGTCTCGCGTATGGTGACATGGAAACTTGGGGTAATTTTATATACTCTGAGAAGGTTTCTTAGGCCAATCAAGCCATTTATAAATATTGCGATATGCTCGCCGCATTCCTTGATTCTTAGCACCAATCTCACTTTGTACAATACAAATCTTGTAAAAAAAAAAGAGTACGCAATGAAAAAAAAAATAAATGTATAATTTTCAACTTATTGTTAATTAAAAAAAAGTAAAATAGTGTTAATAATAAATTACAATTTATTTAAATTTGTTTAAAATCATATTTAACAATGTATTCTTTTTATAGTTTCGGTAGTATAGATACAACTTTGATTGTTACATACATTCGGTTTGAGAAATTATAATCATCGATCCTGCACGGTTTTTACAAGTACATACATACATACATAAAAATGCAATTTTCTTATAAACTTTAACTTAATATTGACAAAATTGACAAATTACTTCTTTTATATATAAACGAACTAAAATTACAAACAATGCAATAGGATAAGGACATTCAACGTTTCTTTAAATAACCACGAAGAAAAAAAAACCATACATAAAAAAAATATAATGACAAAAGTATCTCCTGTCATTGTTTGCCGTCATATTTTACAAATTTTCAAAGATCATCGCGTTTAAGTTTTAACAGAGGCGCTCCCGCGAGCGCGAAACGTGCCTTGTAAAGAGCAATGACTAGCATTGCCCCGTGTAAGGCCTTTTCATTGTCAAAAATATTCATTTTTTTTAAATATATAAACAATTGTTCGACTTCAGACACGTTCTTCAAATTGTCCAAATAAAAAACAAAAGTTTCCTAAACCTTTCCACCATGATGAGACTTATCCAACGACTCCCCGGAAGAATGTAAGGAACCTGGAAAAAAATTAAAAATAACGATTATTATTCAATCTAAATAAATAAAAATTTATTATCTATTATATTAAAGTTTTAACACGTCAAACTATTTAGTGTAAAAAAAGTAATTGCAATGGTGCTAATAAAATTCGTTTAACAAATTTGATAATTATTGTAAATAAAAAATAGTAATTAAAGTGCAATTGAAATAATAAATTAATAAAACAATTAAAATTTTTTCAAATTACTGTGTTAATACTATGTTTCAATTAGGTGAAATCTAGAGAGTGCATAAAAATTATACAAAACCAATATTAATAATATAATCAAGAATATAAAATATTTTAAATTTACTGAAACTATAGCGTCATTTTTTACGGTAATAATACAAAAAGCCCAAACGCACATGCATTATTTCAAACTTGTTAAAAATTATGAATGTAAAAGAAAAATGTTCTAATCTACATAAAAATAAAATAAAACTCAAAAATAATTCACGACGCGCCTATGTACTTCTAGCAAAAAACAAAATCTTTCAACCTGCATAATTATCACTTATTAGTATTATTTCCCTCCATCGTACTCCAAAACTGCCTGACTTTTGAAAAACGTTTGCGTCCTTGCAAGCACAGTAAGGAACATATAGACAAAAAACAGGCAAAGTAATAAAAAAAGTAACGGTAATTGTTTTTAAAATAGTGCATGCTTATGATAAAAAAAAAAATGAAATCGGATCGTGTGCATGTGTTTTCCCCATGTTTAAACTCTTCCAATCCCAGTGAACGTAAACTTCATGCTATTTTAGTACTGGAAAATCGCTCGGTACTCTAATTAAATTACATCCTCAATCCTCAATCTGATCATTAATATCACAAACTTATACTGCTTAACCTACTAAATTTTAATAACTCGCATTTAACAGAGTAACCCAAACGAAATAAAAAAACCCCGCGCGAGTACCGAGCCGATCCTCTCAACACACCCACGCTCCCACCCTCCAACCCCATCTCCTCGCATCCAAGTCTCCAAGCGCTTAGCATCCCAGCGCATCCTCACAGCTCCAATCCGGCACAAACCTTTGTGATTGCGCGAGCCGCCTCTCTGGTCCCGCTGATGCTGCAGCGGCGGGGGCGGATGAAAGCCCGACGAGTTCCTCTGCATCGAGCCAGCGCTCCCCGTCTCGTCCCCCCAATTCGTGTTCCCCTGTTGATGGAGCATCTGTGGCGGCGGCGGCATGTGCTCACTAGCGAACGGCGGGGGCGACCTGTGCTGGTGCAGCGGATGATGCCGATGATGATGATGATGATGGGGTGGCAGCAGCGGGAAGGGCAGGATCGGCGGGGGCGGTGACAGGGGCGGCGAGCCAGCGGGATTCGGGGGAGGCGGGGAGGAGAGCCTGCCGCCGCCGAGGGGCCTGGGCCTGAAGGCGACGTCGGCGGCGGTGGCTCTGCCGGCGGGCGGAGGCGGAGGCGGCCAGGACGACAGCGAGCTAGAGGGAGGGCCGTAGAGGTTGGACGGCGGCGGCGGCAGCGGCGGATGAATGGAGCCAGGAGGCGGCAGAGGCGGCGGTGGCCCGCCGGCGAACATTAGCGGGGAGCTCGACGTCTCACCTCCGGGGAAGAGCGGCAGCGGGCCCGTCGTGTCGCCGTTTGAGCCCTGCAGGCCTAAGTGAACAACGGAGGTACGAGCGTCAGTTATGTGTGTGATTATTGTAGTTGAGGATATTGAGGGTAGGGAGAGGTAGGTGTGGAGACGAGCGGGTAGCAGGATGAGTTGGGGAGCGTAGTTTTTGAGATTGGCAATTTTATGGAAATGTTAGATGGTGGAGAATAATGCGGCGGAAAGTATTTACGGGATTGGTTGTAATTATGAAGTTTGATGGGAATATAATATTGTATGTGAAGCGATGATCTTGTAAAGGAGCTTGACAATAATATATGAAATGTAAATAAATATAATCAAGTGAACTATTGTTTCATATGCTTAAGCAAATAAAGTTAACTTATTAACTTAAAATTATTAATATTTTCCTTTTTTTTTAACACTTTGATTCCCACTATGACACATAGGTAACATTTCAGTTGTGGGTGTTGTAACAACTTTATTTTCATGTACTTATTGGAAAAAGTTTTAAAATGTACTTACAGCATTTTGGAATACATATAAAATATAACCAGACAACATACTTTAAAAAATTATTTTTTCAATTTAAAACAAAAAGTGATAATAAAAAAAAATAAAATTAAAATGGAAATTTCGTAAAATTAATTTGAGAATCAAAGGGTTAAATCAGCATAATTATTTTCTTGGGAATAAAATTTATAAGTATTAAAAAGTTAATTTTAAAATAAAAATTATGTGCTTTTAAATAATGAATTCTTTTTATAAAAATCGAATAATATCAAAAAAATTAAAGAAATAAATTACATTTGCTAAAATTTACTATATTGGAAAAACTTCATAAAAAGTTAGGACAGACTACGGATTTTCAAAATAATTTTTTATAAATATACGTTTAAATTTTAAATTGTAACAAACTTCTATATTATACCAAATTATAATTTAATTATAATTATAATAATGAACTAAAAATACTAAAAATGTGCTCATAATATAACATTGAAAGTTTTTATCGAAAAAAATACTTACGATGCATTTTGACTTCCGGATCTGCGTCATTTATATTTTTTTCAACGAGGGTAAGACGGTTGCGTAACTGACTCGATTCGGCCTTGACTTCCTCCAAGCGCCTTTCGTTCTGTCGTGCTGTCACCTAATTAAAAACGTTAACATTTACAATTTAATCACATTTTCTACAATTCAATTTAAATAAAAATTATACACACCCAATGTTCGTGTGCTTTCGTTTCAAGAACTGATATTTGATTTTTGTATTCTCTTTCTTGATCGAGAATTTCACGTCTTAACATTTCTATTTGTTGTCTAAAATATAAATAAAAATATGTTTAAAATAACAGCAAAAGCATGTTTTTCGAATATACTATATATAAAAAGATATTTACTTGTAATTAAGTATTTCGTTTTGCATTGTCTGTAACCTTTCAACAGTCGACGAAACTTCACCTTGTTTCTCCAACCATATTGCTTCCTCTCTAAAAATTTGTAGAAAAAATATTTTATATAAATATTTCAACACTTATTGATTAATAAGTATATTTAAATTTTGATTACTTTTGACGCTGGGCTTCCTTTTCTTCAAAGAACTTTGTTAATACTTCGAGCCGAGTCTCCGCATCTTTTTTCTCCTTCTCGGCGGCTTTACATTGTTCACTGAGAAATGCAACTTCCTCTTTCACAAGTTTGACGTGTTCTATTCAAAATAAATAATTTAAAAAAAATATTTAAAATTAATTTTTATTTTAAAAAGTATTAACCTTCAAGTAATTGATGAGCTCCTTCTTCTTCACTTAGTTTCATTTTTAGCTCATCCCTCTCTTCAAGAAGATGAGCAGCTTCGGCTTTAATTTGAGATACTTCATACATTTTCTCATAATCTAAATTATTTGCATTTATTTGCTCAACGACTCCTAAAAGTTCTTTAAGCTCTAATTCCTTTAATTTTAATTGTTTACGCAAATGAGACTTTTCTTCAGTCATCTATTTTAAGAATCAAGAATAATGTTATTACTAAATATGTTTTTAAATATCGAATTATAAATAAATGTTTGATATTTCTGATATTTACATTTTTTACTTGCAGTTCAAGTTTTTGCACTTGATCAGATAATGTTTCTTCTAACTGAATCCTTTTACTTGTTTCAGTTTTAAGTTCTTCAGCCAAATGAGTGACTTCAGCTTGCAATTGCTCTACCTTCTTTATACTAACTGTGAGATCTCCTGTTAGGGTTTCATTCTGTAAAAAAAAATTTGTTTTTTACCAAAAATTAAAACTAATAATGTTATATATAATTCAAATTGAATTGATATATATTATATAAAATAGTATTTGAAATCAAACCGAACCTCAAGTTTACAAAAATCAAGCTGCATGCAACAAAATAAATTAATAATTAATATAAATTTATAATAAATAATTAATAAATGTCTGACTAAAGAAATTTAAATAGAAACAAATAATATGGTAAAAAATATGAATCCTTTTTAAAACCAAATAACTTTGAAAGCTAACAACTTGAGAAAATTAAATTCCTTACCTCTTGAGTTTTAATGGCAAGTGCATTATTCAACGATTCATTAGCAAGTTGCTGCTCATTCAGACGAACTTGCAGATCTTCGATAGATTGAGTTAATGGACTATTTGCTTCATTTTGAGTTGCAAGCATTTCACGAAGCATGTGTTCTAACTCCAGACCGGCTTCGGACGCGCTTTCTAATTCCTTTTCTAACGATACAATTTGCTCTTCCAATTCTATTCTGACACTCTGAAAGAATTATCAGAAATAAATTTCTAAATAAATAATTAAAACACAAATATAGTACTTTGATCCTACCTCAGACGATGCTAATTCAGCTTTTAATGATAACACCATTTCGTTAGAACCAAACGATTCATCCTCAATTGAGTCCAACTGAAACATTAAAAATGTTAATAAATATTGACAACTTAGATGATTAATTTCGTAATTTGAGTGTATCATCACAATTTTAAACATAAAGAAAATTTATTAAACTTTAATTTATAATTATAAGTTTACCTTCGTTTTTGTAGACTTGAAGTTTTCATCCAACATGATACACTCTTTCCTTGTTATCATCAAGTCTTTCTCGAGGTTGTTAATTTTTCCTATGAGGAATGCATCGCGTCTCCTATTCTGATGATAGAATCATAAAAAATATAATATTATTTTCATTTGTATTGCTTATTAAATAAAAGTTCTTTTCATTTATACTCACTTCAATAAAGTAATAACCAAGGGAAAACAACAGAGTCGTCACAGCCGTAATACAGACATACATCAGAGTTTCAGAATTTTCTGCCATTTTCCTGGCGTTAGTCACTGCATTCTCATCAGCAAAGTACTGATGTTTCGTTTCCTTAATTTTATAATATATTTTAAAATATTGAGCATTTACAAACTTACTTATTTCAATAACATATACCATACTAGTAATATACATTGTATGTATTTTTAGTAATTAACAAGTTTCATATGTTATATTAATACATCAAAATTGTAATATACTCACGCCACTAGAACATTCGAGGCTCTTATCACAAGTTTCTGGAGGTAAAACTAAGTGAAACAAAATTATAAAATTAAAACTTATTTTTTGAAATTCTATTTTCCATTTCAATATTTACATATTTTATATAAATAAAATTTTAAATACCTATTTTTTCAATATTATTTGTTGGAGGGACTTCTTCGTGACTGACATTTTCTTCTTCTTGTTTGATTTCACTACTGAAATTTTCCTCGCTCCCAGAAGATATCGTAGTTTGAACGTGCTCGTCAATCACTACTTGATCTACTCCAATTTCTTCAGAATCTATAAAATTTATTTATGTTAATATCTCATAACAAAAAATACAAAAATTATATTTAAGCATATTAAAAACCTTTCCCAGCATTCAGCAAATTTCGATTGCCTAGAAATTCGCCAAAGCTCAAGGTTGATGGTATATCTACAATATTCTCACGATTTGAATCTGCTGATTGGAAGTCAGAATCCGTGTTTTCAACAGAAGAATCGTTATGAAGATATGCAGGTATAGTCGTTGTGTAACTGCTGTCGTCAACCACATTATTATTGCTGTCTACTATATTGTCATTAACTTCATGCTGTTTTTCAAAATGCAAAGTATTATCTACAGGCTTTGATTCTTCAGAGAACACATCAGGTGCAGTTAAATTATCACTGATCTTTATGTTACTCTCAATTGGCATGCTTTCATTTTCAGAGACATTCGGTTGAACAATCTCTTGATTAGGTAAAAAAGATTCTACTGTAGGCGTTACAACTGACTCTTCTTCACTTTCCTGCTTTAAAGGCACTTGAGTTAACGTATCTTCAACGTTAGCAGAATTGACAGAAGTATCAGTCACACTTACTTCTTGCTTATCTAATGTTTCCTCAACAGGTGCTGCAGCATCTGTATTGGTTTCAGTACTAACTGAATTATCAGTAACAGTCACTGTTTCTTCTTGCTTTGGCACAGTATCATTCTGAATATTTTCAGATGTAACTTTGACCTCTTCTACAACATTAGTTTTAGAAGTTTCATCAGAACTCACAGCTATTGGAGGTAAAGATTCTTGAATATTATTATTAATCTCTGCAGAATCAACTAAAGTATTTGTTTTTATGTCATCTTCTATTTTATCTTCTTTACTTGAAATTTCTTCATTTTTCTCAGTATTTTCTAGAATCTCTTTTTGAGTACTGATTTTAGTTTCACTTATACTATTTACTTCAGATGATAATAATGGATCAGTTTCCTTTACGTCAGATGATAATAATGGATCAGTTTCCTTTACTTCAGATAATAATAATGGATCAGTTTCCTTTACTTCAGTTTGTAATAAGGGATCTGTTTCACTTGCTTCAGATTGTAATAATGAATTAGTTTCATTTATTATAGGTTGCTCTGATGACCTAATTTCATTTGCTCCAACTTGATTTGATGAATCAATTTCATTTACTTCAGGTGGTTTCGTTTGATCAGTTTCACTGTTACTGATATTTTCATTAACTTCATTTTGCAAAATTTTATGTTCAGTAACTACAGTATCACTTTTTACTACATTTTCTAATATAACATCTTGCTTTTCTTCATGTTCAGTAACTACAGTATCACTTTTTATTACATTTTCTACTACAGCATCTTGCTTTTCTTCAGAACTAAGACTAGATTCATCAGCCTTTTCAATTTCAGGTGTTTTTTCAGTTAATTCTTCAGTAACAGGCTTCTCTGAAGAAGTTACTTCAATAGCTTCTTCTTCATCATCTTCTTCATCTCCTTCTTCTTCTGAATCCTCTCCTCCACTACCTACAAGATTTGATATTGCAGAAAATGTGGAACTAAAAATATTTGGATACACATTCAACTGTACTTCTGGTTCTTCTTCCTTCATTTGATCTTGAAGTGTTTGTGTAGAGTAGCTAACTGGTGGCGCTTCTGCTTCTTCATGTTCTCTAGGTATAACAGTTCCATCTATGGTTTCATAGGATGGAGAAACTTGATGAGGAACAATTGATTCTTGAAAATTCTTGTTTAACTCATTTTCAAATTCCTTAGTTTCATTTTGATAACTTTGCACAGTGCCTGATTCATTATCAATATTGGCCTCAGTTGATTTGTCTGCATGTGGAGCTTGTTCAACGGGCACAATATGTTCTAAATTATTATGGATAATTCTGTATTCACGAATAAATTTTAAAGGAGCATAACCACGTTTGCCTTGAATCTGAAAAAAATATATTTACACTATAAAGATTGAAAATTAGTTTATTAAAGATTGTTTGTCCATAAACTATAATAATTCAATATTTTCTTTTAAGAAATTTAAGTAGTTGAAAAATGTAAGTAAACTAAAAAAAAATAATCGGACAATGAGAAAAAAATCTTATTTCCTTGAATAATAAATCTATCCTAAAAATGAAATCAATTTCCCCTTGCTCCCAGTGACAAACCCAATTACCTCTACACCCCACAGGTCATTCCTCGAGCCCGCCTGCTTGCTGAAGACCTTAACTTCAACGTTGCCTGGGAAGCTGAGCACATCGCCTGATTTAGAGTGGTACCGCTGAGTAGTCCTGCCCATGGAGATCACCTCTGCAACAACGACAAAAATTAACACTCTACGTCACAACAGTCGAACAACCCTAACGACAACCAGACTAAAAAATATGTCAAGAAGGCCTCTTAACACATTACAAGTAGGCCTATGCAGAGTATGGCTTCAATTATCCGAGAAAGCAAAGCGTTCAAACACGCAGCGCGCCAGATCTACATCTATACACACTAACCGGAGCAATCCTTGTCGAAACACTTGCGCAGATCCGAGAGCTTAGCGTCGCAGGCCAGGAGGACGGTGCCGAGGATGACGAGGAACTGTATCAGCAGCAGGCGCCCCGTCGTGCCTCTGCGTCCCCTGCTCGTCGTCGTCGTCATGTTGTTGCTGCAGCTGGGTACCTTGGCTCTTTCCGCATCACCTCGCAGGTAGCCGCTGATTATCGCGCAGCGCTCAGGGCCATCTTCCTCGTCGTCGTGGGGCAGCTCGTCGTCCAGCTCGTCTCCAGCAGCGCTCGAGTAGCCGACGATCATTGGATTATAAAAGTCGAGCGCGGCGCGCGCGCAGCACCACGTAGAGAGAGAGAGAGAGAGACAAGAGAGCGCGTGCTGCCACCGCAAACGTGTCAACCTCGCGGCGCCATGTTTGTTAACGCTTTTTTTTTTATATACGCTGTCGTCGGTGTGTTGCACGAACTTGACCGTTGAGGTGGGGGTGTGAGAGCGCCGGGGGTTAGGTTAGGTTTATTTTTCTTCTGGTGTATTTAGAAGTGTGCTGATGTGCGCTGAGGATGTTTTGAAGACAGTGGATGCTCGGACGTTTGGGTTCATTGCTTCCTGGCGGGGTAGAGCCGCGAACAGCTGTTGATGATGGGTATTTAATTTTTTGAAGTGTGGACGGAATGGAGTGAGGCAATATTACGGATGTCACAAGCGGTGACTGTTTGAATTTTTATTTCGTAAGCGGAAAGTGGCCGGATTACTTTTTAAATCGTTAATTCTTATGTGAGTCTTGTGAGCCAAGGCTGACAAGAAGTGTAGATAACGATAAAAGCTATACTTAATGAAAAGGGAGTATACGCAGGCAAATTGAATGCTGTGAGGTAAAAGTGAATTAGGCGGTTCTGTTAGTGCCTTGGAAGTGAGAATGTTTTGTTTTTATTTTAAAAAGAATCTGTAATGATGGACTTGACAAAGGAGAGTTCAATATGCACAGGTAATTTTTTTTAAATCTTAGCCTTTATTGCATGTTTTATAGTAATAATAAAATGTTTACATAACATTGTCTGTTTTAGAAAAAAGTATAAGTGGCTTTCCAACAAATTCAGATGATGATATGAGTACAAATGAATCACCTGAAATTGATAAATGTATTAATAATAATTTAACTGTCAATTCTGGTAGGTAAAATTTATTATCTTATGGAGTAAAAACAATTTATCTGGATTTTGAAGGAATTAAAAACAATTTCAGGGCTCTCTAGAGGAAAAATAAATGCTAGGAAAGATAGACAGATCAAAAGAAATTCTGGCGAAGCATATATAAGCAATTCAGGAAAGCTCATTCAAAGAAGAACTTTCAAGTCACTTGAAAAATGTAGACTGAATTGCTGTTTAAAAATTTTACACATGGAACAGGAAAAAATTTTCACATCATACTGGAAAGGTGGTACTTATATTTCTAGGTTTGAATATGTATCAAGTCTTGTAACTCTTAAACCCAAGGGTCGCATTCGTGGAAATAATATTAAAACTAGAAAATATAGTGTTGAATATCATTTGCCAGTAAGTGGAACTGAGATAGTGGTGTGTAAAAAGTGTTTTTTAAATACACTAGGTGAAACTGAAGGATTTGTTAAAAGTGCTGTGAATAAAATTTGGACACAAACAAAAGGATTGCCTGCAGAAGATCAGAGAGGAAAATCTATCCCAAAAAACAAAAGCTCTCCAGATAAAATTAGAGAAATTGAAGAGCATATCAAGAAATTTTTAACCTGTGTAAATAAAACAAGTCTTAATGTTTCTAAGATGTATAAACATTATTCAGAAGAAGTAGCAACTCCTTTAAGTCTTGCAGTTTATCGTAAAATTTTCAAAAAAATAAATGTAAATACAGACAATTCTTGGGAAGACACATCAGTACATTTTTTAAGCTTTCCTTACTTATTTTCAAATGGATTAACTGCAGTTAATCAAATGAATGAAGATGAAAGTACCAAAATATTTTTTAAAAGTGAACCTTTAGAAGAAGAATCAAATGAATCATCTGAAAAAGAAGAATTATGAACACAATGTTTCTAAAAAATATTACAATTTGTAACTACACTATATAATTTACAAATTTATCATATGACTACTTGTAAATCACCAAAATGTTCAAAATAATCTTTGATACCAAGTATCAAAAATATTATTTTTATAAAAAATTTAAGATTAATCTTACTTATATAATTTCTATTCTAAAAATCTAAGTATTGTAAAAATGTTAATTGTTTTTATTAAATAAAAAATGTTTATTACTGTTAAACTGAACAACAGGTAACTTTCATGTCATAAAATCCAAAAATCCATATAATTTTTTATATAATAATACGATTAGATAAAAATTTTATTAGTAAATTCTTTAAATTTATTTAATTGTTTTAAAATCTTCACTTCTATAGCTTCACGAAATAACCTTATAATTCTATTTTTCGTGGTTTTGAAAAATCGGATTCTAAAACTTTAAATTTGTGTTCTCAATCGTACTTAGAAAAATAATAATCGCTATTCTACTATTTAAGTTCAGTATTCATTACTACTTTTATCGCACGGTAACGGTAGGAAATACTTTATTTTAAGTACGTGAATATGAATAAAAGTTTTGTATTTTGTCATTACTTCCGAGAATTATGGTGATATATCATTATTCTGTTCATTGCATATCGCCGATTACGAACAAACATTAAAATGCAGTTGCTCGGCTTCTAAAATTTGCTATTTTTATTAGATAATATAAATGAATTTTCATAATAAATAGCAATTTTTATAATAAAGTTGGAGTTGCACGGTTTAGTTGGGAAGATGTTTTTATGTTATCATCGCCTTTCTATTATTTTTTACGAAAATAACATAAGGTAACAAATAAAAATTTATTATTAATTAAATTTTGGTAAAAAGCAGACTACATACGTACTATAATAGTAATAGCTAGGGCACTCAGCTCATGAAATAATAAGAATGCAATTGTTTAAAATAATATAACATTTGAATTTAAATAAAATAAGATATTTATTAATTTATT
The DNA here is from genome assembly GCA_030522685.1 of Eupelmus azureus. NCBI lineage: Eukaryota > Metazoa > Arthropoda > Insecta > Hymenoptera > Eupelmidae > Eupelmus > Eupelmus azureus. The sequence goes on along the minus strand of JAPYZA010001159.1, from coordinate 26,937 downwards.
ATTATTATTATTTTTATGCCTTTTCAGGGAAATAAGTGGTCATTATCGTTGAGGTGGGAATAAAACGAACTTAAAATAAATTCTCCTTAGAAAAGCAATTTATTGCAATAAAGCTTACGAAAAGCTCGATCAAAGTTCGGCGTATTTAATGATCCAGTCCCTGACCCGAGCGACTTTGGTGTAGACTCCCAGATCATGGGGCCACTTCAAACATTCCTTACTCCAAGATATAATACCATCCAGTTTTTCATCAACAACCATTAGACCACCATCATCCCCTAAACAGAAATTCTTAACGCTCTGCCCAAAATAACCAGCGCAAATCACATTCTCCGACAAATCACCCTTAAGGACCTCCCGATAGAACTTCTTATCAACTATCGGTAATCTAACAACCTGCAGCTTCATTTAAGATTATTCTAAACTACGATTATCAAGGTTATAATAAAAAATAATTTATAGATTATCCTTAAAATAAAACTAATTTTCCAGAGCATGAAATCAAGCAGGTATTTTAAATAGGTTTCAATATCTAAAAATATATCCCAAAGTTTCAGCCGAACTCACGTTTCAAAGATACCGAAATCTCCTAGATAGTGATATCTCTAATAGTTAAAAAAGTTTTTTGATTAAAATGTATATTTGATATTTAAGAAATCTTTCTAGATACAATAAATTATCAAAAGTGTCAAGATTGCAGGTCTTTATAAAAAACAATGCGTATTTTAGTTTAATATTTATTGTTAATTTAATTGACAAAAAAGATGCATTCTTTTATGTTTTTTTTATTTGCTTTTGTTAAGTGACCATATGGTTTAGTTAAAAATAAAATTAATACGACGATTAACTATCAATTTACCATTTTTTAATTTAATAATTTAAACTTGAAATAAATATATATAATATAAAAATTAAATCTTAAAAACTTTTAAATTTAAAATCATCAAATAGGGGTACAAGTAAGCTTACTAATTTTTTTATAATAGGATGAAATAAGAGTTAGTAAATAAGGAAGAAACTTTTAGTAACTCGTATTTATTGCACTTGTATTCAAGGACTTTTTTCTTTAAATGATTATACAATATACATCGGTTCGATGATATACAGAAGAAATATAATTATATTATTTTAACTGTTAAACATAGTTTTTTTCGTTTACTACATGACTAGATTATAAAAAAAAGCAATGAAAGTTTCATAAGTTTAACGATATTTTTTTTTTAAATATTTATGGATCACAAATATAGCGAATAGAAATATCTAAGTAGAGAAGATTGTGTGTTACTGCGCACAAGTGTACTGAAATTATCGAGACGCGAAATCTCGCACTTTCTATCCATTCGCTCGCAGGGTCCATTGCTTATCATAAAAATACGTTCGAGCTAAAATGATTCTTCGTTTTTCTTCTGCATGTAGTTGTACAGATTACTTGTATCTTGCTCTATGTTCTTAAAGCTACCCTGTACAAATTCTTTTTAGATAAATCATCGTGCATTTCAGTTCAATGTGAAAAGAAACAATCTCCAGACAAATTACCTACGTAAATACATATTTATACAGAAATACATATCAATACAATTATCATTTTCTTTTTGTCATTGAAATATGTTTGTGTATAATTATGTACAGTATAAGAATAATTTTTCCGTTGAATCGTGTAACAATATTAGTTATTTTATATTAAAAGACAAAATTTAAATATTCCGCATTAGAAAATGTCGTTAAACGACTGGAAATATATAAGCGAATGGAGTTTGAGAGTTTATATTTCCAAAAATTGCAACCGAGATAAAACATTAATTTTTGGCATTGAATCCGTAATTATTTTAATTATTGTAGCAACAGTAAATCTACATATTGACTATTATATTTAGTCATATGATCATGGAATGTAACTCTAATGATAATAAAAAAACAGTCTATGTTTTATCATTGTTACAATTTTATATCCTTCTTGTATAAATACACTTTAAACCGTTTTTGTACAAGAAATATTGTTTTACATTTTAAAGATAACTGTAGAAATTAATATTGTTGCAATTTCACGTAATTTTTCTACTCTCGCTGAAGAATTGTCCTTAAAAGGAATTAAAGAAAGTTTTATTATTAAAAATTTAATTAGTTTTACTTATTAAAATAGAATTATTTGTAAAAAAAAGATCATAAGCATTATTACTCTTCAGAGTCAGTTATGCGAAAACTTCAAGTTACTTATTTATGTCAAAAATACATAATATATTTCCCTAACAGATATTTGGTCAACATGCTAAATGCAAATTTTGAGTAGAAGGTTTATTTGTGTTTTATACAATGTGAGTGCATTTTCTGAGAACTGAAAACATCATACTCTTGAGTGTGAGTATGTTTAATAAATGCACACCGTGGAATGTAAAAAATCTGTTTTGAGTAAATTACAAAATGACAGTGGTCGATTGTTGAAAAAATATTGTTATTTATATTATAAAGATATGAATAACTTGTACTAATAAGAATAATCATAATTATACAATAGAAAAATCCAATAGTGCGTTTCTTTGCGGTTTGTTAATGAATAACATTTAAGTATAAAATAATCACCTTTAAAATAATTTTCTCTGCATAGAATTTATAAGAATTGTCTAAATAATGTGTATCTCACAGAACATAATTACCATGATTTATAAAATTTTCATTTCTTTACTTTGTGCATATAGACCAAAGTGGTTTTGTAATAATATTTGCAAATTTTTGTTTACTCTTGTCGAACTAGGGAATTTGATAAATACTGTCTAGGAAGCTACGTGTATTCTAAATTTTTAAATACGTTATTACTTCTATGTCTTTTCGCTAATTTTTCATTATGCGCAAATTTGTATTATACGTTCGCGTTATTTACACGCTGATTCCCATAATATGCTGAGTTATAAACTTCATTGTCGAATAGCTTTTCAAAGAGAGAGTAAAAATAAAGAATTACTGATTTTTTACTTCTACCTTTGTATTTATTATCGCAGAATTATTGAACTTTAAAGTATGACTCATATAAAAATTATTTGTACGATATGTCAAAATAAATTATATTTTTTATTATTGTTGTCAATTGTCAAAATTCGAAAATATATACTTCCACAGATATGCAAAATCTTCCATAACTAATGCATTTAATAAAAGATTGAATTTAATTATTAAGGACTTCAATTTCGAATGTTTCTAATAATAAAAAATTAATAAAACCTGCAAAATTTTATCAAATCCATACCAAGATACTTCATTTTATATTTTATTTTTGTAAACATTGTGTTTTTGCAACAGCCAAACATCATTTATTAATTAGCATTGGCTATTATGCTCATAAAACATCTATATAAAATTATATTAAAATACGTTGCTTGATTTTCTACATCATTTTTTCGATTTTTTACGTATTACATGATGACTATAGTAATTTTAAATTTAATAACTACAACAAATAATTTTTTAAAAAATAGCTACGTGCTCTACATCTTAATAAATAAATAATACTATATTGTCGTCGTTTAATTAATTGAAATAGATAAATTCAACGTAAATAAATTGCTATACATCATGTGACACGATTTTTCTTTTGAGTTTGAGGTTGTGTGTAAAGTATCAAAAAACTAGTGTGAATCTTTAAAAGACTCTATATTATATCTCGAAACTTTAAAATCTATCTAGAATCAAGCGCAATATTATTTTTTGTTTTTTTTTCTCTCTCTCTTTAATTTGTTATAATTCTGATAAGAGCTGTAAATTAACAGCAAATTGTCATTTGAAGTATCTTTCTTTGATATAAAAATGCATATATCCGTTCTATGTAAGATCTTAAGCAAGTCAAAAAGAGTAAACTTGGCAAGAAGAACGAGGCATTGTCACAAATTGAGTTTTACATCAAGTGGATTCATCAGTTTTACGCGTGAAGCAGATATTATGCTATAATGGCGTTTGCATATAAACGAAAATCTAATTTTCCTGGCAGATTCAAAAAGAAAAAGCAAGCAGAGATAAAAATCTACGATATTCGTTGTCCGTTTAGCTCAGAAAAATATATTAAGCTCTAGATTGTCCTCAATTTATTTTAGCCTAAAATTTTAAATTCTGGCCCTAAAAGAGAATAAAATATATATTTTTGACTTTATTAAAAATATCAATTCCATAAAAATTACTAATCGAATCTGCCGTGAAAAAGTTTACCGATAATCGTTTAGAGTTTACAATTATATACAAAGTCTATGAGCAATAATAAAATATTTTGTAAGCTATATTTTTTGTCGTTTTTTTTCTATTAGAAGTTAAAAAAACTCGAATCTCCAAATTTAAAAACTTCCAACATGTACAAATAAACTCTTTTCGCGAATCAGACAAATAAAATACTTGCTTTAATACAAAAATTTTTTCTTACTGCAGTAAACATTATTAACCCTTATCTTCATACTACCTTAAACAAGCACTTTTTTCTTTAACTGCTCTTATAAAACAAACGCATTTCCGACTAAATGTAATACGATAATTATTAACAAACACATTTACAATTAAAAGGACAAAAGCGATACGTCAATCAATAAGCGATCACGTTAAACGAAATTTTAATTAACATCGTATCTACTTGGCTAAAATATGTACAAACTATGAAAACGACCTATAAGATATTTAAAAATACAAAAAAAAACATCGTGATTCTTAATTTTGTTTAGAGGTCATGACGAGACTATAATCATAAAAATAAATCTCTGCACTTTACATTTTGTAAATGGCACAAACTTTTCTAACACTTCTCTCTTTTTTATTTTCGAACAATAATTACATTATAAAATAATATTGTTTGAAATATAACTTTGTAAAAGAATATTTTTATTTCTACCACGAATCAAATATTATTATTAAAACAATCCACAGTTCATAAATTCATTAATGACAAGCACATTAAGATTCACTGTGTGGAATAAGATTCAACAATTTTTATTTTTACGAGCCTTTTTTCTCGTTTGTGATTGAAAAACACTGCAAATTGACTGAATTGTAAACAGACAGTAAATGTACGTACAACCAGATTCAAAAATGGAAATTTCTTTTACTGATAATGTTTGAATCCAGACATGAGTAATCGCATCGATTTTTAAAATTGAAACATTTCAAAAGTATTTAGAAATCCAATAAGCATATTGGTTCCAATTTTTTGCAATTTAAATTGTCTACAATTTTTGCAAATCTTATAATATTTCTAACACTTGGCTTAGAAAGCTTTATTGGTAAATCACTTTGAGAATAATACTTTCATCAATATTAAAATTCTCAATATACTACATTTTTATGAATTGAAACACGTTTTAAAAATGTTTAAAATAATTTTATAGACAATAGAGTTTTGAAAACGATGAAACTGAATAAGTTAAGGCAAAAAATGAATCTCTATTAACACTTTTTCAACTACACTTTAAAAAATTTTTAATTTTGAACGCTTATATTTAATAGTTAAAACTACTAGTTTCCGTAACTTTAAAATTATTGTTTATACAGAAAATAATTTAATACTAATGATTTTATTACGAACGTTCGTATTACAAAGATATTTAACGACTATATACTTTTTAAATTTATGTGAGTGAAGTTTGATTGAAAATAGAAAACTGCAATTTAAAAGAACCAAGTTAAAATAGTATATACTTCTCAGTTAAAAATATTTGAAAAAATGATAGATACTAAAAAAAGCATGTTTTTCTCACTTTCACCGCGTACACCTACACCCATAACTTTTGTCACCTTTGATTTCAATTCACTACTTTTCGAATCATTCGTAATAAAGTCACAACGTATTCTCTAACTCTATCTAAAACACTTTTCTCTTTAAACCTTAGTGGAAAATCCATCGATTCATTCGAAATATTCAACTCTCCTAATTCTCGACAAAATAACGGAACCAGCATTACATAACGAACTCCATAAATCGCGCAAATATCACTCACTTTTACAAGGCAAACATCGCTATCCAAAAGCATATAAAGAAAAAGAATCGTGCGATCAGCCATGTCTAGCCGCTCCTGTCCAAAAATAATCCGCTATCGTCCAGCTCTCCTCGTCCGCCTCTCATCCCTCTTCCAGAATCCGCTCAACTGTACCCGAACTGAACCTTGCGGCACTGGCACAGCCACTTGATGATCCGCGCGTTACGCTCGACGATGCTCGGCGGATCGCCGCTCCTCTGGCCGGGCACGATGCACTCGTCGATATTATTACCCATTCCCGTGCTACAGTTGTTCTGCCACTGCTGGGACTGCGAGTTGTTGGCCGCCCAGGCCGAGGATGAGTAGAGTCCTAGTGCCGAGTCTACCGAGCTGACGCTGTCGAAAAAGACGGGCGAGCTCGTCTTGGAGGAGGGCTCGGTGACGTGCTGATAGGTGTCCGGATCGAGGCCCAGCCTGTCGAAGAACGACTCGAGCTGAGTCATTGAGCGCGGCGGCCTCGGAGCCGGCATCTTCTGGGAGCGGGAGCTGGAACCGCCGCCGTTGGCGCCGCTGACGGCGTTGGCTCCGCCGGGGCCGACTACGGCGCCGGAGTCGTGGCGCCAGTACCGATCGCTGATGTCCGACTTGGAGCGCAGGATTGGCCGGCCTCGGCCTTCCTTCCAGCCATCCGAAAATCTGGGAAGAGAGATATAGTATTAGGTTTTAGAAGATGAAAGATGCAGCGTTCGGTTTGGAGTGTGGCGGTGAAGGTGGATGTGGGAGGAAGCGGGTGTGTATGCCTGGGTAATTGGATTATAACGGATTGCGGTTTTGCCTCGTTAGCGAGGGCTTTTAACACTCGATTGCTCGCCAACTGTTTCGAGCTGCTCAAGTGTTGTTGCTCTCGACATTTTAGGCAGTCTCGACATTAAAAGGTGTTTCAGTCATTAAAAGAATGCAGTTGAGTACAAGTGAAAAAAATGTTTTAAAATACGTTAAAATTTAAGAAAGATATACTTAAAACGATTCCCTGAGTTTAATTACATTTTCTGGAACACCAAACGCAACACTATCTAATAACCGTCCTCAACTTAATTATTCAAAAAAAAATATTTTAACAACATTTTCACATTTTCACATTTGCATCACGCCAGACTATCACAACCTGTATAATTTCTCGCTAATTATCACTCGCACAGCTCGGCGAAGTAAGCGTCAAGGCACTCTGCTCTCTATCTCTCACCTCGAGTTGCAGGTCGGACTGTAGTCCGTCTGGCTGTTGCTGCTGTCGGTGTCGGGGCTGTAGTGCCTGACGATGGCGGGCGGCGGCGTGCCGTTGTTGTAGCTGCTGCTCTTGCGCGATCGGTTGTCGCGCTCGGTTGAGTGCTGGGTCGAGGCTCCGCTGTCCCTGCGCACGTGACTCCAACAGTCCTACAGACACGCGCGCAACAAACGACGAGAATTAGATTTTTTTTTATGAAGTTTAATTTTGTGAGGTAAAGTTGCGATGACGTTGGTCGGACTGTTTTGAAGCGATATTGTTGAATTGTCGTATTGAGTTTGTTATTTGGAGCTGGTTAACTCGCTCGGTTATTTAGAGCGTGAGCTTTTTGATTATATGTGTATTTCGTTTGCAAGTGGCGTTATTAATGTGGTTATACGACATTGTCTTTGTTAACGATTTAACGTTTGATAGTACGCAGATAAAACGAGCGCGATATCAAAGGAGTGAGTAAAAAAGATATGCCCGTTATAATTAGTCGTATCGTTGGTTCTTTGTTAAAGTTTAAACATTTTAATACAGAAATATAGTAAATTATTAATTACACGCATTTATATATAAAATTAATTAATAATCCACTTTGAAAATGATATTGACGATATTTCAAGATAAACCACTCTCTGAATACAAAAGCTATCTTACACGTCTATAACCAATCCGAGCATCTTCTACTTGATTACACACAGATAAACCTCTTAACCATCAAATAAATTCCCAGCCAAGTACAAAAACCCTGCTAAAAAAAAATCAGTCTCACCTGTATTCTAGGCGGCGGCTCGCTCCTGTGCGTGCAGTGCCCGGACGAGCCGCCCGAGTCCCTTGCCGTGGCGCCGTGGCTGAGCTTACTCGAGCCTGATGACTTTTGCGTCCTGCCGCCCGACGAGAGCACACTGCTGGCGTCGCCGCCGCCGGAGCCCATCGAGCGCCTGATGTGCCGGGAGCTGGAACGTTTTTTGCTACCTCTTACATAAAGGTCTGCTGCAATCGGCGACCCGGCAGCCAGAGCTTGCTATTTACAAGGGGGTGTAGCTGGTGGCTTGCCGGGGTGGAAGGGGAGATGGAGGATGTGTGTGTATGCGGAGGGATGTGGGAGGTTTTGATGGAATGTTGGGTTGTGGTTGAGGTAGATGTGCAGAGGGTGAAAGGAATTGGCGTGGAGCATTTTGGAATACTGTGATTCCCTTGGTTTTTTCCTTTGATGTTGGTGAAATTTGTTGGTGAATTTCAAAAATGTTTCATGCGAATACCTTTTGGTCGGGCGCATTTTCTGAGATTAAATTGAAGCATGTAGAATCTTTGAAGAAAATTTGGAGATGAAATATTTGGTAAATTTAATCAGCTGAGAGGTAATGATGTTTATGAATTTTTAATTTTAATCTTTAATATTTCTCACTGAAATACCTCGACTATGTTTATAAATAAAACGAATATTTTTAATGCAAATAAAATGTTTTTAAATAATGGTAATATCTCAACATTATTTAGTCATTGTTTATGTATAAAAATGAGCAGTAGCAAATAAATTTTATCAAAAAACGTCATAAGTATTTACGTTCTCTTCCACATAAATTAACACCCTACAATAAACAAACACCAAAAAAAAATTCTCTGTTCCACCAACAAAACTCAACAACACCAAAAGGAGTAACCACAGAAACCAACTCCACCTCTAACCCTTCAAAAAAATTACCTCCTATAACAAACGGAATCCCTGTTAAAGCTCCGATCCGAATAATCCGAGCCGGTCTCGCAGTCAGGACAGCCGGCCTGCTGCTGCTGCTGTTGCTGCTGTGCCAGCTGCTGCAGCTGCTTCCTGGACGACGACTTCGTGGAGGCGCGTGGCGACAGCGAGGCACGTCGCCTGGTACTCGTGTGCAGATCGGGCAGAGATTTGTGGCAAACAACGGGTGTCTGGCCGATGCTCTCGATGGCCGAGGAGGCGGAGCCGCCGTGGGCGCCGTGGCCCGAGGACGAGCGGCCGGAGCGGCTGGTGCGGCTGACGGTGCCGGCGCCGTGCGAGTGCGAGTTGCTGCGGCCGAACTTGAAGCGCACCTCGCCGCCTCGCTCTGCTGCTGCCCACTGTGGATTTGGAAAGATAGATTTTGGATATTGATTTTTTTGGTTTTTGAAGTGTTGGTGGAATTATGTTGGGGTTTGATTGCGTGTATTCCAAACTTCGGGTTTTTTTCGATCATTGTCAAGTGCACAAGTGCATCGAGAAATTGGAGTATCTCGATTATTTTCAGATAGTCAGATTATTTTCAAGTAGGTCATTTATTTTCAGATATAACCCGTTGACTTTTGGATAATAATTTTCATTTAATAACTAAAACTATAATTTAATTTTTTAACTACCGGCACACCCCTAGTAAGAATCTAAAGAGTTGCAGATTTTCTATGAGCAAAACTGTGTTGATAACTGTGTATAGATTAGAGTGAATTGTCGCTGGAGTGATTAATCTTGCCAAAAGATTGGAGTAGTAAGTGTCGGATGTCAGTGAAACCGGGTCTACGTGATTAAATGATAAGTGGTGAACTCAAAGTTAAACATTATCTTCGGCGTGTCATCGTTATCTGGAGCGTAATCAATATTTGTGGCCTGAGAGAGTTACGATGTTTTATAACTGATTGCCGACTGAATAATAAATAATATTTTCGTGATTTACCGAGATTAAAAATGAAACTTTAATGCCAGAGGTCTTTCTAACAGATGAATCATAAGAGAACTTTATATTGTTATATTATTTAGATATGAATTTAATTTTTATTAAGTCGTTACGACTTTTTATGCGTGGGAGTAAATAGCATACTATAAAGATCAGCGTTTAAAAAGTTTTATGAATAACTATGTATAACGATTACAATTCGTCATAACGACTAAAATCGATCCAAAAATACTTGCACCTCGACAAGAGACAAACGTACAAAAATCCCCTTTTCAAACCACTGACGCAAGACAATCGTACAGCAAAACCACCAAAGCAAAAAACCCCGCAACAACAACTTAAATCCCCTTCAACCAACCCAAACCAGGAACCCAACCCTCTAAAAAATCATCCCCGCTTCTAAAAATACCCAGCCCCGCGCAAAACCACATCCACACAACTCCCAGCCGATCCGCACACACAAACAGCCGAGCGCGCATCTCTCGCAGCTATAATTAACCGGATAAATGAGCCTTATCAAAAAATCCATTACCGCGCAACCTCGCTCCCGCTCTCCCCTTGACGCTATTACGCGCGAGCTCAATGTCGCGCCCGCTTCTCGCTCCAGGCGAGATATATTATATCGGTCTAGGTTGCGCGCATCCGGCGCGTATATATCGACAGCCGATACATCCACACGTAAACGCGCTCGCGGGGCGAAAACGTATATCCCCGTGGCCTTGGAATATGCATCGGGCAGCGTGAAGGTATATATAGAAAACTCGCATAGAGGAAGCGGCGCGGAGATAATGTGTGTATGTAGCTGCGAGAGCGAGCGCGTAACGGTGCGACAATGACGATGCTCTGACGTATGGATCTGTGTGCTATACACTTGGGCGAGCGAGAAAGGGAGAGGAGAGAAAAGGGCCCGAGGGTTTATCAGTCTGGAAAAGTTGTCCGATGTGTATACGCGAGAGCGACGGCTATATAGGTACGTTCGCGCGGCGCGCAACACTCGGATGGTGTATAATGAAGGCGTTTCCCACGCGCGGAAGGTCGGGCCTGGTTTCAATGTCGCGGATCTGTCTCGCGTTGGAGCGAGAAAGACACTGCGATTTTCGATATTCGATATTATAAGCGTGTTTGTGGGGTAGAGTATGCGTGTAGTTTATGGGTAATGAGCGGGCGCTGTTGGTTTTTACGATGTTTGTGGTGGGGTGTGTGTATTGGTGAGCGGTGTCCGAATTTAGATGCATATAGAGGAGGGCTTTTATCGATCGGACTGTGTTCTCGGTTGGGCAGCTGTTGTGCGGACGGGCCAGGCACCGCTGAAACGTTAATAACAGAGTTAAGGCGAGTGTGAAGTTGAGAAAGGTGGCTGAGGGATTGGAAGGTGGAGGGGGAAGAAGAGGAAGCGGAGCTTTTGCGAGGGCGATGCGAAAGTTCGATGGGTTTTTGAATGATTTCTTTTTTGCTTGCGTGGATGTATGCTTACGCGGTGCTTTGGGCATGTGTAGCTGAGTGTAAACTGTTTCTTTATACTTGAGTGCGAGGTTGTTGGAAAATTGGTGACGTTGATGCTTGGGTCATGTGGATTCTTTTGAATAACTCGGGGGATTTATTTTTAATTGGATTGGTTATTGATGCAATGACCAATGAAATTATAAATTTGATTTGTTAATTGGGTTTTATAATAACTATTATCGATGGTGATTAATTTTAAAAGTAAAATAAATTAATAATCTCCAGGTAGAAATTATTAAGAACTTAATAAACTGATTGATTACAGTTTTAATTTATATCAATATATTTAATTAATAATAGATACTTTTGATTTTTGATAATCTTTAAAACGAGTATTAATAAGTATAATTGAAAACATTACAAAATAATATTAACCAATACTTAAAATTTGTATAAACTTTTTTAGTTATATCTGCAACAACAATAATTGTTTTGTGTTTAGAATACATAATACTATCCACTAAAAATATTCTATTAAATAAATAGTTAGGATAAATGAGATTTAATAGACGGAGTAATTCACTATCTTAAACGAGGCAGTAAATTAGAGGATGTTTAATTCAAACAAAGAAGAAGGATAAGAGTGTACGCATAACGCTGAAAATTGACGTGAGACAATAAGACCTATACAAAATAATGTGCACACTTGTTTGGGCCTTCAATTAATTACGTACACAAAATATGTTTTGTTATTTTTCACATTATTTTTAAATTCTTCTTCCATTGTCAAGCTTCACCATAGCACAACAAAGATAAGTTTAATTCTCTCAGAAATTTTTCGTGTACCAATAATTAAAAATAATTTTAATATATATAATTAGAGAAATTACTTTTAAAAAATCACCTGTTACATGTATATTAAAAAAATCATTTTAATTCCCGAATCATAATCTTAATTATTTAGGTTGAAAAAAATGTTTTGACGTTGGTGGACAATTGTAAAGGAAGGAATTTTTAGCCTAAGTTTTGAAACGTTTAGTAAGCTCTTTTCAAGGCTACTCAAAATTAAACAATGTATTTAATTTAATCACTACATAGTAAATTAAGCCCAAACTAGCGCATTACCACATTACAATCTTGTAAGTAACAAATGGAGCTTGTGTATATCACATTGTAACAGCGACACCTGCAGCCTATCCATTCATTCAGCTACCACCCGCCAACCCTAAATTAACATACGGATCTTCACGCGCACACACCCACCACTTCCTCAGCCACACATCAACCACACACTAACCCAACCGTAACCCCACACTAACCCACCCCCTATCCAAAAAAGCCATCAAGCCTCTCACCGTCCGCTCGTCGTCCCTGCAACCGGGCGACAGGCTACCACCCGGCGAGTATCTGAACTTGTCCTCTCTGCTCGGCTGCTGCTGCTGACCCTGAGGACCAACCCTACCGTCGCCGCAGCAGCCTCCGTTGCTGAGTGCCGCCGTCTGCCCCGGAGTCGCGTACTCCGCGGGCGGCGGCGGCGGCGGCACCTCCGGGAAGAAGACGTTCTCCTTGCTGTCGGTGTTGAGCAGCCTGCGCAGCTTGGCCTGCAGCTGTTCCGAGCTGCCGGGCCCGACGTTGCAGCCACCCCCGCTGCCGACGCTGTTGATGTGGTGGTTTGAGAGCGAGTTCGAGCTGGCGCGACGCTGGGGCACGGGCACCAGGCGTGGGCTCTTCGGTGGCAGCGCTGTGGGCAGAAAGAGAGTAATGGGTTGGTTTTGCGTGGTTTGTTGGGTGGTTGGGGCTGATTGGGAGTTGAGGGGGGTTGAGGGTATTGGATGTGTTGATGTGAAACTGTTTATGTATTTTGAATAATTTTTGGCGATTGATTTTATTTTGAATTTTGGGTTTATTGAGTGATGGTTTTCTCTGCTTTATTGAAACGTTCATTTATAATTTTAATTTTCTTTACTGTTTTAGAAAGATAAATACAGAGAAAAATTGATCGGCGCTTTATTTATTTATGAAAAAAATTAAATAATTTATCGAAATTCTATAATAGTTGTAGAGAATAGAGAGTAAACTATAGAGTCTTTTGAGGGATTCTCTCATAAAATAAGTAACAAGAGCTGCAAAGTAATCCTCTTAAGTTTTTAGCGTTTCAAAGTATTAAAATCAATTTAATTACAAATATGCTGCATTAGTATTAAATGTTATTAAATATTATTTTCAGAACTCATTAAAAAAAATATATAAAGAAAATTTATCGTTAAATAATTTAAAAAAATTTAATTATCCATAAAAGGACCGGACGCCTTTAATGTGAACAAAGCATTATAAATGGAAGTTTGAAATTAAAAGCATCTCTGACAAATCACATAAAATACCGAGCTCCGAAATTCAACGAAATTTAAAATCCAAATTTAATTGGATTATTCTCAGTAGGGGACGCCCTCAACATTTATGACGTGTACGTGACTTAGGAAAATTGTGAAAGCGCTACTTTACAGTCAGAGCTTTATTACATGAAAAATTAATTATTTCAATCTTCCGACATTTCTTGCCTTCGCTTACATCTCCGGTAGAAATTAAGTCTCCACCTCAGCCATTTAAATTTCCCATCAAATATTCATTCAACATAATAAAACTAAAAAAACCCTAACAAACTTCATCAATACAAAAATTCAAAATTAAACCTTATTCAAAACCAACAAAAAAATCCCCAACCACCAAAGAATCAATCCCCCACTTCCTCAAAAGCCACAGCAAAGCGTATCCCCCCAAAGCCGATTCGCTTTCCGATCAACCAACCCCCGCACCGTTCGTCAAACAATCCGGCCCTTCAAAAGGCCTCGCAATCCAATACCCTTTCCTCACACCCTACACCCATATAACAGATCCTTACGTCTGTCGGCCTCGTGGCACGCGGCCCAGCAGCATGGCGGCGATTGCTGCTGGCTGGGCGGGTGTTGCTGCTGTTGCTGGGCTCCGCAGGTGGTCTGGCTGCTGCACTTCCTGAGCATCCGGGGCGGCGCGCTCGGAGCCGTCACCTGGGACACCTGGAGGTGGCCGCTGTTCTTCAGCTCCTGCTTGCGATCCAGCACCGTCTCGCTCTTCACGTAGAAGGCCTTCGACTCCTGCAGCAGCTCGACCGCGCTCTTCCGCTTGCCTGGGAATAGAAATTTATTGTTTGATTTTTGCATTGTTGATTTTGTGTATGTTAGTGAGAATTTACTGTGTCTTTTTATAGCATTGGTATAGTTATGGTATAATTGTGAGAGGAGCTAGGTGTAATAATACGCTTAAATTGCTGGAATATTGCTTCAACTGAGATTACTAAAGATTATTAATAAACACGATGTTCTTCTTTCTGAGCTTTCACTAATTAGACAAATCGTTCTCAATTCGCTATTATTTTATTACCATTTTATTACCAATATATAATCGAAAAGCAGATACTTGGAGGCAAATAAAATTACAAGGAATACAATTTAATTAAGAAATTCATAAGTTGAAGTAAGGTTCATATTATGGCAAATATATTTTTAAACATTTTTAAACATTAAATGCATTTTATACTAAGTGAAGAAGTAAATAAATAGGTTATTTAATATTAACGGATGAGGATGCATAGTCTGGAGCTGATGCCTTAACGGTACATTGATTATTAATTAAAAGATTTTGTTATTCATTACGAAGACGGTGGCCGCGGAATTTCAGATCAATTATTTATCACAAAGTAGCTTTGTAACTTCATTAAAGCCGAACCTACTCCCACACACCCACTTTCGTACCTCATCCAAGAAAAATCAGGAGCGAAAATCTCTCGCCTCTACCTCAATCCCCCACAACAATGCAACCTACAGTAACAATCGCGCAACTATCCCAACCCACTTTCTCAAACCCCTCAACCCAAACAAACCCTCTCACCATAATCCCAACCCTTCCACATCATCTCACCCATCAAACCCATCATCACCACCTCGTTACCACGCAAAAAGAAGTCGCTCCTAAACAGCATCAGCCATCAGCAGCAACGCCGAGATTCGCGCGCGCAATAATGCATGTAAAAGCCGGCGTATATACGAGCCTGTACGGGACTTTTATCGCCGGGGCGGAAGCAACGCCGAGTTATCGCTCGCGCAGGCCGCGAACATCTGTTGTGCGCGCGCGCGCACGAGGCAGCAACAGCCGCGAGACGGCCCCGCAGTGCGATTAATTGCTCGTTTGCTGCTGGCAAGCGGGCTTTCAGCTTCTTTTCTCGCGTAAGAGAGAGAGTGTGCTTTTTTTGGGATAAACGAGGGGCTGAGATGAGAGAGAGAGAGAGTGAGAGAGATGCTTTTTCGAGGAAGTAAGGTGCGGGAGGAGCTGGATGTTTTTGGGTTGACGGATGGATAGCACGCGGGGGTAATGGGTTGGTGAGATATGATGATGGATTTTTGCGGATGGGTTTGCGGTGGTTTTGCTTTTTTTTTCTTTTTTTGGGTGGGATTTATTGGATGGTTTTTGTTTGATTTGTGGGAAGGATTTGTTGAGAGTTGTCTGGAATTATTTTTTCTTGGTGGTTAATAATATGTTTTGTTAGAGAAGACGTAATATCAATACAATTTTTCTATAACGTCGTTAATTTGATGAATAGCATTATTTTATTTTTTTCACAATATACCTCTATTTAAATAAAAACTAAAAACTTGGATCGATCGAAAAATGGCTTCGACATTCCCGAGCGCAAGTCGCACTTAAATTCCTCCTTCCTCTCAACTCAAGCTCATGCGCCGCGCGTGAGAACAAAAAAAGCTCACTCGCGGCTCTCCGCTCGTGTTTTTGGCCTCGAGGAGATCGGCTCATGCGCCGCGAGTGACATACACACTGCACGAGTGACGAGGGAGCAAAAAAGTCGAGCAGATCAGTAGTCAAAGCACGACTTTTTTCCCTTCCCCATTGCGGCTCTTCGGCCGCTTAAGCGTTTCTTTCGCGCGCTGTGAGAAAGTCGCCGCACGGATTCGCACGTGTCTATCCGAATGTGTGTGTGTATGTGTGCCTGGTGTACGGAAAAAAGAGCGAAATTTATGTTTCGACGAGAGAGCGCTTTTTCTCTCTCTCTCTTGGCTTTTGTTTTTTCTGCGCACGCCTTTGATGAATGGACCTTTGGAAATAAAACGTCCTCTCTGCACATACGTACACACGCGCGCCTGAGCGAGCGCACGTGTTAGGAATGCTTTATTTGCTCTCGCGTCCGGCGATCGAGCTGTTTGTAAGATTTAGCCTGCGCGGAGCTTGAAAAAGGGCTTGGGTTTAGAGGATAGATGGGTGCTTGAATTTTTTTTGAGGGGTTTTTAGGTGATGTCGTAACGTAAACATTGATGGTTTTGTGTGATGGGTTGAATCAGAAATGGATATGATGACATTTTTTGTTATGAAGATTTTTTTTGGATTAAAAATATCGTGGGTTTCAAAATGTTACAAACGCAGGCTTTAGCAAGGATTTAGCAATATACAGCAGAATTTTAATTTCCGTTTTATTTTTTTAACTATAAAAGAATAATGAAAGTTAACATTGGCAATAATCAATTAATTTTTATGCTGCTTTAAAATTATCCAATATTTTTCACAGTATAAAAAGTCATTGACGTCAAAACGTTATAAAACCAAAACCGAAAATAAGCTGAAAATATCGCTTTCCTAAAAAAGCCCTCCTACGTTTCAAATCGAAAATAACACTTTATGCATTAACAACATCCAGACACAAAAACGCTTCCACTTCGCTGACTCGGCAATAAAATATTTATTAATTGATCATCTGGCACAGTAAAGTAGACCCTCTCGAGTAAAGCAACCAACTCAAGCTTTTACATATATATGAGACCAGATATCACCCGACGAAAAAAGCGCCTGCATCCGTTCGATCTTGAACTTTCGAGGAGAACGTGCCACACGCGTCTTTTTACGAGTAAACCTATATATACGTACGTCGAGTGTCGGATACGCATACTATATACTTCGGACGTGTGGGTATCAGACTTTCGTGATTTCCCTCTTGAGCGAGGCGAAACCGAGCCTAACAACGGATAATTTGCGAGTTTTATATCGTGAGTTAGAGTATTGTGATGTTATGGTGTATTGTTTTTATTACACTTGTGTAATAATGGGTTACGTAGTGTTTAATCTTCAGAGTTACGGCGTGTTGATTCTACTGAAAAGGCCATTTGAAAGCTAAAGCAAACTTGTTATTTGTTGTTATATCTATGCCGATTTTTATTTTTTTATTTTAACACATACGATTTGATTTGTGACGTGGTGTGAATACCATGTAATTAATGTTTCAATCAACAAATATTTCAAAACTAAAAAACTGGAAAAATTCTTCATCAAACAATTCATCAAAACGTTAAATATAATACGTAAAAAACAATCATTACTACAGGAAATCACTCCGATAAAGTACGGCGTACACGAGTTTTTTCTTTTTTAACGACTAATGAAATAATGCGATTGTTTCGATAGTACAGGCGCGTGGCGCAAATAGACAAGCACGAAGATCTCCGAGCTACAACTGCACACAGGTGTGTGTATCTTGCACGGCTTCCAGGCACAATCTGGAACGATTTTTATTTAGTAGAGCGATGTAAAAATACACTTGGTTAAAACGAACTCTGATATTTGCAAAAGGAACGACAATAAAGCAGGCCAGGAGATGGATAAAATTGTTTGGCAAATATGACCTACATTTAATATAAACTTTAATATCAAAATAAAAACAACAAAATTTTACAAACAGAAATTTACTACGTCATAGGAACAAATTTTTTACTGACAACATTACAATTCAAATTAACAGTACACATGCCCTAAAATGCATACTAATATAGTAGCAGCCAATGTTTTTATTTTGAACTTATAATTATGCTTACTCGTCATGAACGAGCGAGTTTAACGGAAAATCTTTCGCATAAATTAAGCGGTCGGCCGTTATTATACAACAACATCTGTTCCCTCGCTCCATTATGCAGTTTTAACACTAAAACGTAATCGCCCGCGCTATGCCTCATTTTTAATAATACGTCAGTCATTATTTTTTTTAACATGGAATGAAAAATTATCTTCCCTGACTAATAAAGGCGAAAAAACGAAAATATTATCATAATATTCATATTTGAAGTTAAAGGGCTTAAAGTTCGCGGTAACTTTAGTAATATTACCTAAAGAATCTCAAAATGCAATATATTTTGAATAATCACTTTTCAAATTTATTCAAATTAACTTCATTTTTAACTTCATTTTATAGGAATATATCCCGAAAATAATTTTAATTACGTTTATGTAAATGAAAATTTGAATTCTAGAAAGAAAAATATACATTGGTTAATCCCCAGAAAGATCAAAATTTTCTTTTCAATAGTTTAAACATAATGAAATGTTTCAAATTTTTTAATATTTCAAAAGTTGACTAGGTTTGAATTTATAACAATTTTTAAAAGCTCTTTTATATACTTTTTTAAAATGCATTTAACTAAAAGTAAGCAGAGATTACTTTCGTATTAAACTCTTAATACTCTTCAACTTCATATTTATTCAACTTCATATTTACCCTTTCCTTAATACAAAGGTATATGGATCAACGAGCCCTAAAAAACAAAATTCACCAGCGCACCAGCTAAAATTTTTTAATCAGTGCACCCACATCCTTTCCCAACTTCAAAACTCGTTCAACCTCAACGCAACATACCCCACACCCAACCCATAAATTTAAAAAAAATCCAAAGTACAAAAACTTCTAACATCCAAACTTCCTCGATCGACAAGCTCTCCTCTAGCCGTTAACCGATAAAAACAAAAAAAAATCCTCGCGCGCGTCCGTACATTTCCCTTTTCCCAACTCTCCGCTATACTAGCGCAACCGCAAACACAACGGCGCGCAAGTGCAAAAAGTCCTTGCTCTCGCGCCCAAAAATTCATGACTCGCCGCTGGCGGCGCTTAGCCTCTATATCGCTCGTCGTCTCCGCGACCCAGATTCCCCCAGCCTACTCGCGTCTTTCGCTTGCTCCGCTCTATCGGCTCCTGCTTCTTCTTCTTCTGCTTACTTGCATCGTCGACTGCATGAATCTAAAATTTCGCTGGCCCTTAACAGCCGCGCAGTAAACATACGTATAGGTATATATGTACTCGCGCTAACTTTAAGGGGCAAATCCGCTATTCATCAATCATCGCTTATGTATTTCTGTGAAAGGAGAGATCAGAGGAGGGGGTTTAGGCATAACGCGAGGAGAGCTCGTGGGAAATGATAGATCGTCGGCGCGTGAAAAGCGAGACGGAGGAATACGAGCTTGTAAAGGCGAGCCGCGGAAAAAATACAATTGAATCAATTATTATTCCCCTTTTCTGATGTGACAAATCCATTTGCCTTCTTTTCTCTTGCCTCTTCTGTTATTTCTGGCTATGATATCGAGAAAGTATCGAGCCGCGATGGTCTTCTCAGTTTGATGAAATATCGATCTTTTTCGGCGGAGAAGAAAAACTGATTTGATACGCGCGGGCTCTCGCCGTCGAGCAGACGTTTTATTATTTCGAGGCGAGCGAAACGAGGACGGATGCGCGCGCGAAGTCGCATAATATTGCGATAAAAGTTTAAGGTGATTGTTTGGGAATTCATAAATTCAAAAATGTGAATCATGATGCGCGCGCGTCTCTGCATAAGCGCGCTATACAAGTTCTGATGTGTTGTATTGGGATTCGATTTTTCAAGCTTATAAATTGCGCACTGTGTGTGAGTGATAGTGCTTACTGGGAATTTTGAATAATCTTGTGTTGTGACAGGTTTGAGGCATCGCTGCATTAATCAATTTTCTATGACCTGCTACGCGTAATAATATTATTTAGTAATAATTTTGCTTAAATTATAGCTATTAATTATGTTTCGATTCTATTGTATCAATTATGGATAAATTCTGTAGGTTAATACGTTATTTAATGATTAACTTCAATTAAGAACTCATACACAACAAATTCAGAAATACTTTTCACCACAAATTATTCAAAACTTTTTCAATAATCGCATCACACAGACGATCTTCCCTAACCATTCAGCAGAATCTAGGTCGAAATAAAATAGGCACGCATCAAGAATTCAAAACATCGAGCTCCAATCTCCAGCATACCTACAAACATTCCTCACTTTACATCATCCTCAAAAACAGCCCGCTGAACTCCAGCCGCCCTTTAAAGACCTACTTACAAGCAAGACAACGACTCCCCCGCGCCTTTACAGGCCCGCGCTCGTTACAAAGCGAAGAAAAGCTGGCTCCCGCGCGCTCGCACTTGAAAAACGCGAGATCGACTCCGCTCGTATATATATTTTTACGCGAGCGCGCGCGGGAGTAAAGAAGAAGAAGAAAAAAAAGCAGAACGCTGAATGAAAAAAAAAAAGAAAGAAACGGTGCCGCATGCGCGAGCGCGCGACCGTAAAACGCGACTGGCTTCCACGAACTTATCATAAAACGCAAAGAGCCGTAGGAAGTATAAAGGGAGAGGCGCGCTCTATTTTAACAGCTGCTTTAATTATCGCCCTCTTCTCCCCTACTGAGCTTCTTTTCCTCTCTCGCGTTTTTTTTCGGGAGCGTTTCTTTTTCGCTGGATTCTGTATATACGTGGATTCGTGTGTGCTTGTCTGAAGCGCGGCCGGGAGACTCGCGTCGGTGCGAATTGAGGAGAGCGATATTTTTGATGGTTATTATTATTGTCGGTTTTCGTGAGAGAGCGCCGAGTGTTTGGTAAATAATTTAAGGAGCGAGTTTCTTTGATGAATTGTTTGCCGGGTGTGAGGGCGCGGATAAAAAAAAAATAGGCGCGAGTCCGTTTGTTGTATGGCTTATTCAGAGGTTGTTATATTGACGAGGAGCGCGTGGTTGTTTGGTTCGATTTTCGCCTGAATTGTTCATGAGGCTTCTTTTTACAATTGCTGCGTGTGTACGCGTCGCTGGAAGTAGGATGGAGAGTGGATAAAAGTTAGCGCATTTTTATTGTTCTATGTATAGGAATGATCGATAAGTTACGATTTGAAGCTTTGTGTTTTGAGGCTTTTTCGTAAATATCGTTTGTTTAATCTTTTCTTTGAGTTTCGTCTTAAATGGAAAATTTAAGAAACGCACAAAGAATCTAATGCGTTTTAGTCAAAAGAATTTTACACAATAGCTGAATAAAATTGAATATAAAATTAAATTGCTTAAAAAAGTATAAAAGACTTTCTATTGTGTATTAAAAATATAAATGAAATAAAAAGTAGCAATAGTTACTTAATGATACTATCGATAAAAGAGCATTCAAAAGTGAGTTTCTCAGAATTGAGATTAAAACTAAATGAAAGCGTTATAAAAGTTTATGGCTCGATAAAATATAAATGAATTCAATAAAATTAAACTTTTAAGTATCCAACGCCTCTCTAGGTCACTCCGGCGTGAAAAATCTTAAAAGCTTCTATTCTGTTGCAAATATTAACGTCATATATACTTGGTTCATTCACTGTATCAATAAGCTTGACATTACAAAGTTTATGGATCAAAAATTAATTATAAATAAGAGTTATACATTATTCTGGTCTTTTAAAATAATAGAATAACAAGTTTTCAACAATTTAATAACCAACTAGTATTATGAAAAAAAATAAAAAAAAGTTTTATTACTCATACAAAGTCTGCTAAACATTTTTGCATTTAGAACTGAAAACGTTCTTGGCGTTTTTACTGTGTTGAAGAGAAAAAAAGCTTCATAAACGAACTCTTTGTTTTGCACATTAGAGCCGTGCTTTAAGCAAAATAAACTTGTTTCAAATACTGTTAGAAATGTAAAATATGAAAATTTAAAATCACTCCCTCATACATCATAAAAATTTTTTCTCATTTTTTATTTTTTATGTAAAAACATAACCCTAAATACTAGCTCACAAACCCTTTCCAAAAACCACCAACAAAACCACATCCAACATCATAACCATACATACCAACATGATCAGCGTGATGCCGATGATGGCTGCGGACGTACGGCGGGGCCGGATGCGCCAGTGGCTGCTGCATCTCCCAGTAGCCTCGGCTCTGAGCATAACTGGGACTCTGGCTCTGGGCCGGCGGAGGCTGGGGCGCGTACCTCGGCTGCTGGGACGGCGAGGTCTGCTTGCAGGGTAGCCGGGCCATGGCAGTCATCATTTTTTCCCTGGACCGCAGACAGACGACAGACTGGCCCTGCCACGGCCAGAGCAGCCGACAAGCAGGAGACTCGATGCACAGGACGCGCTGCGAATGTACTCGCTCACTCGCTGGCTCTGGCGTAAGAGCAGAATTTGTTGCGTCGTCGCCTCATCCCCATCAACCTCTGCGCCGCCGGTCTGCGAAGAGAGAAAAAGAGAGAGTGAGGTTAGTCGAGGAATGATCCATGCCGCGTGCTGGGTACGCATAGGAGGATTAGATCGATCCGCGAAGAAGGGGAAAACTATGCGTCAGCCAAGCTCCCTCCTTGAATATATCTGGGACTCGTTTATTTTTAGCGCCGAGGAGCTTGCGAGTTCGCTGAACGACGGGGAGGGTGACTTGGTGCTGCTTGGCCGTTGAGATATGCTCGAACTTGAAATCGTAATGAGGGCTGGGGGTTGGGGCTGGATCTGACAATGGGAGCGGAAAGTTTGTTGGATATTATGTAGTATTGTTGAAAGGGATTAATTAATATGCGCTAATGCCGGGGAAAGTTTGAGATGGGTGTGTGGGCAGGGCTGCTTGTCTAGGCGTTTTCGTGGATTGTACTGTGGTCAAGGTTGTTTGTTACGTAAACGGGATTGTAGGGGAGTGGAAATTATTTGTTGCGTGTAGGATGATGTATTTAATTGAATGGTATATTGAAAGGGTGATTAACATTTGTAGAGTCATTAAACTTTCGTTAATATGTAGAAGGTAGATTGTAGACAAAAATAAACGAAAAAGGAGTATAGAATATGTATATTAAAAACAATATTAACTGATTTTATTTCGGTATACCTTTTTATAAATGTATTTTCTCCAATCATGCACGCGTGATTGGCTTTAAGATAATTAGGAAATAAAAAAAAATTGGTAATTAGTTTTTGCATCGTAATTTATAATGATTCGAACATTAACTAATTGCCTGATGTATACGTAGCAATTACATGTTTTTCAGTGACTTAATGACCTTAATTAAAGGCTGTTAAGTGAGACAATTTTAAATGATAATAAATGCGGGTAGAATTGAGACAATAACGGATTCATTAATCGTACCCTTAAGAATTTTTTCCCTGTGTGTGTCACGCGCTAATTGGATTTGATAAGCTTCATTTTCATTGGTCGAGACAATGAAAAATCGATGCTTTCTAATTTAAGAGAAGCACTTTCGCTACTTAACTCTTTTATGGATGTGTTACATTGTAAAATGGGAGTAGATAATGTATTCTTTATATAAATAGTAGCACCTTGATGCTTGATCGGACGCTACTTTATCAGTTATACATATTCTTAACTTTCATTTGATTTATTAAACACAAACGTCTTAGTTTAAAAAAAACGTAAAATACTAAAATTTATTTGATAATACATGCATCACACATTAAGTTATAAGACAAATTCAATGATTTAGATTAAAATTTTACACATTCTACGTAAGCTAAATTCTCTAAAATATACCAAAGTAAAGTAATCATCAGCATTATATCTTAAACGTAAACTTCTAAAACGTCGAAGACATCAACTTTCACCCCAAAATGTTCCTTGCTTCCCAAACCTTCGATAAGCCCAACACTCACAAAGCAATTTACACAATCTCCCTTTCTCAAAAACAGTCAAACCTTCGATCCCTCGCCAGCCATTCCAAAGATAGCGGCGTTCATCAATAAAACATCAACCAAATTAAAGGCGCGTGCCGACCTTTCCACTCCCTAAGTCCCTAAATGACCGCGAGCGCCTTCCGCTCAAAACTGTCCAGGAAGCCCCGTAATCCGGGAATAATGACCGAAAACGAGCCGTAAACGTGCCACCTAAGCGGCATTCCTCTTTTTCACTCTTTCTCCTTCCTCTCCTCTTAGCCTAGAGAAACGCGAAAGGCTCGTCCATTGAGTAATGAAGAGTGACTATACGAGGAAGAGAAAGAATCGTTAGTCCCTGACGTGGCGGTTAAACGTTCACACAGACGTATACAGCAGCAGCGGTAAGCAAGAGTTCGGTAAAGCGGTACATTTTCTCAGCGAGCCCGTTCACTTGATCTCGCTCTCTCGGCAAAAAAGGCGTTAGTCGCGCGAGCGCTCGATCTTTCTGCGTGATCATACGTATACGCTTCTCTGTATGTAGGTAACGAAAGTCGCGGGGCAAGCCTATAGTAGTGGGTGGAATAAAAGATTGGGAATCGATAATACGAGGGGAGATGGACGAAGGCTATGTATATGCTGCGGGACTTTCGGTCAGTTGTGGCTGGAGAGAGAATTAGAGGATGTGTAAAGGATGTAGCCGTGGGGCGATGATAAAGGGGAGAAAAGATGGTGGGACTGTTGGGAGAGGTATGAGAGAAAGAGATAGTGCGGTGCGCGGTTGTGGATCGGCAGGATCGAAGAGGAAACTGATCTTTCTGTCACAATGTGTATTGGTTAGAAATTTTGGAAAGGTTTAGAGCTGGCTCGGGTTTCGATCGGGGGATCGCGTTGACGGGCTGATTGAGACGTGATGGCTTTCACGTGGTGGCTTTTCGGCGTTGATTAATCTTGGGAATTGGATTATAGGAGATAGAGTGTCGGTTACGATAAGATTTTATTAATTTTGTACGTGTACTGTTTTTCACGTTAATTTTAAGCTTCAGGTTTTAAATCGTTATAATTTTTATTGCAAATCTATCAAGTAGTTCATCGTACTTTTTGTAAGTAACAATTAAGTAACAAAAATTTTTTTAATTATAACGGAATTTCAAAGTCCCATATAAAATACTGAATATAAGTTCTATACTTGAGGTTCTCTTGCTTGTTTGCACTTTTCACGAGTTTATTGAAAATTAAAACAAAATGTCTATATTAAAGAGGTAAGAAACATTGGCTCCGATGTAATAGTTATTTATGCACAATATGTCTTATAAAAAATCTATATTTTATGTAAAAAAATATTTTGATAGTCCGAGCCAAAATTTATCGGATGTTAAGTATTAGCCGTTACAAGTTCAACTCTTCCATGCCTACAGCCCTAATAAATGGCTTGTCATAGGTGCGTTGTACTCCCGGAGGCAATAACCGGAATGCAGAGAAGGTAAAGACGTTTTAGCCCTTTTATACCTGTCAGCGATAGATAGCTCTTTGGAGTTCGTTTTTATAGGATACTAAAAACACTTACGAGGCGACAGTGCACTGTACTATTGTGAAAAAGTGTTTGAGGCACTAAAAAATAGAGTTTATGGTGAAATTAAGAGACAGAGCAGACATCACAAAGGCAACGTTTTTTATGTACTTTTTATTTTTATTACCATATCACATGTGATTACATCAAAGAACTATTAGCTGCCTATAGCTATATTAATAATTTAATATCCATCATACGAGCATTAACAAAAACATATTACAGCGTGAATTAATAACAGTAGTTTCACAAAGTTAATTAAAATAAAAAATAAAACCCAATTATTACATTAAAAAGTTTTGTAATGTATATAATAACAAGCACTGTAATGTCGAACCATAACAAATGAGCAAATTAAATTCAATATGAACTTATGAAATACGTCACAGACGCCAGATATTCACTC
This sequence comes from Eupelmus azureus, assembly GCA_030522685.1. Taxonomy (NCBI): domain Eukaryota; kingdom Metazoa; phylum Arthropoda; class Insecta; order Hymenoptera; family Eupelmidae; genus Eupelmus; species Eupelmus azureus. Next base: position 843 of record JAPYZA010001159.1, on the reverse strand, counting down.
GTACGTGATGCATCTTTCCTTACATCGCATACCTTCGAAATGCGCTCTTCGCATATTTAATCTCGAAATGACGTCAGAGGAGTAATTTTTTGTTATGGATTATCGATCACAGCTACCATCATATAATTTACAAGTGCGCGAAGCCAACGCTTGAATTTCGTCCGAGCCTTACTTTATTGAGGCAGCGAAAATTTTCCGTTACCACAGGGTCGCCGTTTATTAAACCGATGGAACAGAGCTAAAGCGATGGGCCCAGAATTGGCAGACAATTAAATGACTCGGTGCTATTTATTTGACTGGTCCATTTCTTAGTGATGCCAATTACCGAAGGCGCCTTAGGTTAAATCTATTTGTTCGTTACTAAATTTTGTAACGGACGACGAATCGATAAGCGTTAGACTGATCGATTGGCTTTTTCAATAAAAGTGCAGGCCTATCAAAACTGTTTATCGCAAAATTTGCATAATGCCTATCGAGCACGTAATATTAGCGCAATATCCTGTTATTATAACAGTTCTATCTTACTGTTAAGCTCGTGGTCGATTTTCCCTTTTCCGACCTTAAGATTAAAAGAATAAATGATATTAATCAAACTGGTCGGAGCAGGAAGATAGCGCCACTGGAGATTTGCGCAAATGCGACGTAGAAAACTTCAGCGATAGCAAGAATATTGCATAATTCTAAAATACAAAAGGCAAGAAGCATCCGACGGCTTCCGAGAATCCTGTTACAACTATTCCTCAAGCTTATCTCCATAAAAAGCCATCCTTATCGCGGTCTCCAGCTCCGAAGTTGAAAAGTTTCGCATAATAAAAAACTTGCCGCAGCCCCGAACCGAATCTC
>JAPYZA010001158.1:0-22607 GCA_030522685.1 Eupelmus azureus | reverse complement strand
AAAAAAATAACAATAACAACTCAAGCGCGAAATCCGGCGCTCTGGCGAGGCCGACCTTCCCAAGTCGCGCTCGTGGAATTTATTTGCACGCTTCTCTCGGCAGAAAATGGGCCAGACAGCACCGGAGAGCCTCGCTCGCGTTTATAAATAAAAGGAGCGAGCTCCGCCGCTCTCTCGCCCCTCTGGTAACATGCAAATGAGGCTGAAGTCGCGAGCCGATGTTAAGTGTCGTGTTTGGGGGAAAAATATATAAGAGAGGGGGGAGGGGGGCTGGGAAAACGGGCGGCTGGCTCGAGAAAATCGAGAGATTGATGCGAGGGTCGTTGTAACGATTTATAAACGTTCGATTGAGTCAGAGAGGCGTTATGCAATGCCGGTCTATGTTTCGACTTGTGGACCTGGAGACCGAATTCTAATTGAGGTGATTGGCTTGGTGTCGGGCTGGATTTCTTTTTAATGGGGCTCTCGTGCTTTTCTTGAAAAGTAATGGTGTTGATTTAAAGAGTTGGCTGATGTATGTTCTAATGTGTAAGTAATGAATGACAGCGAGGTTTATGTACGTGTTATGTGTTCGGGTTGATATCGGGCATTTCGTAAAACGGCTTTTAGAATAGAGGTATAAGCGGTATTAATAAAAGTCGGTTTACAAGGGTTTATAAATTGCTGAAAAGTCGTTTTACTGACACTTTTGAAAGAGTTTTTTTTGTTGTTAGAAGTTAGATAAAGTGGATATGCCAATTACGAACGCAGGCGAAATTGAATGAAAGTGCTTTTTAATCACACTAGTCACGTATGTTAATACGTTTTAATGTTTAGAATTGATTTTTGGTTTGAATCTGTTAAAATAAATTAAATTCAAAGTTCATGCTCGTAGCGGTCGGCGAATTTCGTATACGAAAAACGAGGCCGAGAAACACGAAAGATTAATGCCTTGGTTAAAGGCGTAAATAACATTACACATTCTCTTGATTAAGTCAGGTCGAACTTATGTTCAATTTATTTGATTGCCCGAGTTTATGTAACTTTCAATTTATTTAATCCGACATAAATATTTTATATAAAGTAACTTAATTACGCTCATTTGTTATTATTTAGCGTCAGATTAAACGATTTTTCCGCGCGAACCAAATGCATTCTGTATTTTCACTTGGGCAATCGAATAGTGATCTAAATAATTTACACGAGATTAATATTGTTTTTTTCTCAATAACTACTACCTCGAATCTTTAATGATAAGTGACGTTTTCACAATCATAATTCAGTTGTGAAAAATTTTATTGAGTAATTTACTTTATCGAGTTATAACGGGCTTTTAAATTCGCACTAATCATCTGTTATTTTTGCCTCGTAAATACTTATAGTGTAAACTCCTAGGTGTACACGACGAGGCACGCAATTTTCTTTTATTTACATAATTAATTTTTACGGTCGGCCATACAAATTAGAAGTAATGTACCCTACTAATTAAGACAACTCTAATTACCATAAATCGCGGATATTAACCTTTGCGTAATTACGCAATTAATTACATCTGACCTTATGTCATCTAATTATAGTTCTTTACATAAATTCGCGGCGCGCCGTTGTGCACTTCCGCGTTGTATCGACGCGCCATTGCAAAATAAAACGCAAAAGATAACGCCTCGCTTCCAATAAACCTAAGGACTAATGAGCCTCTTCGAATCTTAACTTTCTAAATCCCGTATTAACACGATTTTCACCTGCACTCATTTTTTAGCGTTTCTATAACAGAAAAAATCCCCTCAGAATTCATTCTGAGAGTGCAGCGTAATTAATGTACCCAGGTAGTTTTCGATTTTAAAGCTCACCTCAAAGCAATTATAATCAATTTAAAAATTCTAAACTCGTGCAATTAATTAAACGCGTACTATCGTAAGTTAATTAAATAAATTCTTATATTTGAATGATTAATGCTTTTAATAAGCTCTAGATAGATTACAACTCTCGATTACCTTATTCTTATTGTTTAAATCCCTATTATTTTTAATTACCCGTATTCTTTCGTTCACGAGAACATGATTCAAAGTTACAAAAACAATGCTTATCTCAAAGATCACGCCTTTCAAAGGAAGGGCAACGCTCGCGCCGCGCCAAAGTCTCGATATTGTGAATTAAGGCGTTGCGCAGTTAGCGCATTGCGACGGCCGCGAATATTAATAGCTTCGTGGTCGTAGAACACACGAAAATCGCTGGGACGACGGGAAAATTTCGCCTCGATGCTTGTGCGTGCATAGTTGTAATTTCTTTTTAGGTGAGATGATGTAAGGGTCGACTTCTACCTGATTTTTATGGATGTCGAGAAGACTCTTTATATTATCTTTGTATTATTATAAATTACTTGTAATAAGAGCACTCATCTCTAAGAAAAATTATACATTATTTTTTCGTGTTTGAAGTGTTCTTTTTACGAAATTGTAATGCTCCTTAAATTAAAAGACCAGAGATTCTTTATAAATTTGATAATTAGTAAATGCGGGCATTTGGTGTCAGTATTTGCTAATTTATTTACTGCTGACCACAGTAAATTAAGTGGATTAGAGCAGTATTCATATTAATTTAGTTTGTAGTTTTATGACGAGAGCTTGAAAGGCTGATTTATGCATAAATTAATTTAAAGATGCGTTTATTTTAGGAGATATAATAAAACGCTCTAATCAGGCGTAATTTATAGTCATAAAGAAAATATTTTTCATTCATCCTACAAACTAATTACACTACACTAAACCACTTCACGTACGCCGATTCACATGGCAATCCGTAAAAGTAGAACTTTTAAATAGCGTCTTAAAATACATCTTTAAATTATATTACAACTATTATAGCTATATTTCAAAGCTGACGCCTGCTCGTAAAGCAGCTAATTACGCGCAAAAAACTATATCGTTAAAAATTTACTGGCCGAGGGCTTGAATTTTATGAAATTCGGACGCTCGTAAAAATTAATTCGCAATTACAAACCAAACGCCGAGTGCCAGCACGCGCGCGCAGCGCCAGAAAAATAAGGCGTGCGCTTTCACGCGACGCGCAAAAAAAATAATTACTTGTCTTCTTTTTCCCCCTTTTTCGTTTCGCGCGAACACCCATTCACTCGTGCCGCGGAGAGGTGCAAAAAGATTAATTTTGGCGAGCGCTAACGGTTTCTCGCGCTCGGCATTGTAGTCCTTCGTTCTTCATTTTGCCCTTGTACGCCCGAGGTAGATCGTTTTAGTGCTGCGCGGCTATCGATTTGATGTTATCTCATTTTTAGTTGACCATTTATATTTTATTGTTTCAAGGCTTATTAAGATTGAATATCGTCAGTGTAAGTGTGAGCTGGACTTTTTATCGTTTAAGTTAGTTAAATGTTATAAATTTTTAAAATGTTTTAAATTAGTATCTCTAAGGTGTTTAACATGATACACACCCTAGTAGAAATTTTCCCTATTTTTTGACTAACGATTGGCCAACTTTACATAGTTAACCATCCGTTAGTATATTTTTAAAGACTGCCAATTTGGTTGGGGAAATTTTTACCAGGGCATACCTGTGTATTATTAACATTTATATTGACTAAAAAATTACACAAACTTTTTCTCATAAATTCGACGGTCAACGATATTCCGCCCCAAATTTTTCATCGGACCCAGAATCGAAACATTACGAATTTGGGTAGCGGCAGCCGCGACAATCTCACATTCACGCCGCAGATCGGGGACGCGCGGAATTCGCTCTAGTATCGCGGCGCCGCGCCAATACAATCGATCAATAAATATTTATGAACTTTTCGAGTCTGATACTCGGGCCGCTTGTACCTACACACGCGGCTTTCATGTCGCTCTCGGTTACATTGTGCGACGGCGCCGCTCGCGCTTGTATTACACATATATACGCGAACATTTCGCTCGGCCCCCTTTTTCATTGAAATTCAAATTCGCGCGCGATTATTCATAATACGCGGCTGTGTGTGCGCGAGGCTGGGCTCGCCCATATGTATAATTATGCAATTGACATTGTTTTCTTAATAACAGTCGTGAGGCGCGCGTATCTTGATGACTTTTCGGCGGAGGCCTGGCTTACTTGGCAAGCTCGTCGAGCTTGCTTATTACGGGGGCTTAATCATTGTGATTAAGGCAAGCGCAAATTTTTGCGCGCACTGTCGAGGTGTACGGATTTTGATTGGCGACTTCTTGTCGGCTGACTTTTCTTTTTTAATTTTACGCGCTTGTGGGGAAAAAAGTAAAGTTCAACGACATTGTGAAAAGTCGTTTTTAAGGTTTTTGATATAAAAATATATTTTTTACATGTTTTCCTGTTTTAAAATTTTTAATGTACAGTGAAGGTTTGGTTAATTTTTGTCCCCTCAAAAGTAAAAACAAGTTTTTATTGTTTTTAATAAAATACAATATAAATACTTTAATAGCTCCTAAAATCCATCTTCAAAAAAGTCCATCTTTTCCATTGCAATACAACTGTAGTAGCTCAAAACTACTGATACTACACCAAACCAAAGTCCATTTTCGCAACATCCACAATCACCTTCTAGCCCAATCGCAGATGCTCACGCGGCTCAAACGAGCCCCCCGGCGCATCATAAAACAAAAAGCCAAAAAAGCAAAACGACCCAACGAGCGAATCAAGACACCCGCTTATCAGACTGCACAGCACGAATAACTCAAGACTCGTTATATATTTTTTCTCCTCTCTGTCCGCAGGAGAACGGCTGCCTGTATTCGCACATAAGATGGGGCGAGGCCTTCGTCATTGTTTACAGCGTGACGTGCAAGCGCAGCTTCCAGGAGGCGAGGGGCCTCCTCAAGCAGCTCGCCGATCTCAGGCTGCCATCCTACTTCACTGCCCTGCTGCTCGGCAACAAGCGCGATCTCGATCACGCGCGGTGAGTATATACATATATATACACACACACACACGTACGTATGCCTACTAGCTAGCCGTAAGAGCCCGACGCGAAATGATATGCAATCGATATGGCGCCGAGGGAGCCCCCAGTCCCCCCCTAGACTAACCCAGTCACGGCTCTGCCATCTAGATACTCGTCGAGATGGAAAAAGGAGCGCTTTGAAAAACTCGGGAGATCGAGATTCGTGGCTGGGAATATAAGGATAGGCCATTTTTGCAGACGCAGGTGTTCTCGATTTTTGTCAAGCGAGACAAAGAGAGTACACGTGCTTGGAGCTGGAGTTGCTTTTTCGTTGTCCGTGGACAAAATCGGTAGCGATCGGTAGTTTAGTTTTCGACCGAAAGGCCATTTACGTGCGGTTTAGCATTCGCAGCGAGCCTTTTGCTTTGTCTATTCAAACATAAATTATTCCCAGGCGCCATTCTATTAAAAATTTAAACGCCCTACGAGCAGTACACTGTCTCTCAATATCCATTTCCCCCATTACTGCCCTATCCTAACTCAGCGCTCCCTTCCATAACCTCGGCTCACTCGAGGGGTCACGTATGAAGATAGATAAAGATGATTCCTCGAACTTACCGTGGTCCACCCGCGCGCTTTGATACAGACTCGGCCGCTGCCCGAGAGACAAAGACAGAGAGGGAAACCGGTTTCTACATACTTGGCCGCTCTTTAATCCGCCCTGGCGGGGCGCGCGCGCGATCGAGATCGGCGCCCTCTGTCATATACATGTCCTCCTCTTCTCCTTCTCTCTCTCTCTCTCTTCGCGTGTACGTGTCGCCATGGTAAATTTTCGAGGGAGACGGACAGTCGCGGGAACAATGCGGCCTGAGGTATTGCCGTAAATAATGAGCGTGAATGAGCGGAATTACGGCGTGTTACGAAGATCGCGTTTCAGGGTCCAGCTTGGCTGGATTTACGCCTCGCGTTTGGGTGGCCACTCGAGGCATTTGCGCTCGGGCTTTGATGGCTCTTTTTGCGCGGGCCCGCAATTTGGGGATGTTTGAATGGGCGGTGGGCTGTAATTTCTGACGGTAATTGAACGCGGAATTTATTACGGGTGGTTTTTTGTTGCTTTCGATTTCGATGATGTTATTTAATAAAGCGGCGCTCGGTGATATGTTCATTCAAGATTTGTTCATTCATGTTTGGTAATGATGGGATATAGACTTATATGAATAAACGTAATTATTTTGATTAGTGAGCAATTTAGTGATTGCACGTGTAAAAAGTTTCAAAGTCAAAATATTTTTAGCGCTTCGCACAGGCCACTATTAAATTTAACACTCAATCCAATTACACAACGTTCAATAATTTCCCCTCAATCACGCATTCACAAAGTCATCGGCAATCAGCCGGCTTTCTGCGATTCGGAGATACTCCCAAGCCTACGCGCCAACTTTACAACTTCCTGCTCGGGCGCATTAACCCCGCTCTTCTTCTCCGGCTCTCATCGCAGCTCGGTAATGAAAAGGTAGGGAAGGTCCTTAAGATCCGTAACGGTTTCGGCGCGCGTGTGCGGGCGTTTTTAAATGGTGGTCGCCGGCAAAGAAGCGGTTCTAGCTCTCCGCGTGTGAAACCAAAGACTGCACCGGGCGGCGCTAGCCGGCAGTGGTGGTTATATGGTATAGGCGAGTGTCTAAGGCGTCGCGCGCGCGCGCCTCTGGTTCAATTTACGCGCGTGTAAATCCCAACGACGATATTGCACGTCAATCGTCGGATTGACGCGTGGCTGGACAAGTCGCGCGCTGCGGTTGAGTGAGATGTGGGAGAGAATCCGAGACGCCGCTAGTAGAGGATGACTGGAGGATGGGGCTTTGCATGTATTTTGAATAATACGGTTTGTGAGGTTGTATGGATGGGTATTGTGGGGGTACTTAGGCAGCTTTGTTGATTGAGGGATCGTATTGTATTTAGTGCATTTCGTCGCTGACGATGAAGATTTTATTTTATTGGGATGACTAAATGGAAGAGTTGGATCGTTTAGAAATTTTGGTAAAAGTTTCGATGAGTTTTCTCTTAACTTTGTTTGGTTGAAAATAACATAAAAGATTTATTACAATGCGATTGTATTTGAATTAAAATTATTAAGCTTCGCAGTGTATGGTTTGGAAAAATAAACGGCATTGACTTCTTTGATCAATGTATTGAAACTTTTTGATTGTCCAGATAACATTTTTATCTTATGGTAGAAAGTAACAAGAAACGTTTGAGTATCAGACAATAAAACATTAACTATATTGACCCGAAAGTCGAAAATGGAAACTACAATGTACGTCTGCTGGAGAGATATTTGCATCTAATAGAAAGATTCTTTTTTAAGATTGATAAAACTTCGTGAATTTTATTAAACATAGAAAAAGGATAAAACTCTTTATCGTTAAATAAAATATTTAGGACAACATTTTATAAATGGAAATTATAAAAATATAGGTTAAATTGTTAAATGGCTTTTGAAAATTTAATGTTGTTTGTCTAGACTCTGAAAAAACACCTGTACTTCACCGGTTATTTTAGACTTTTACATAATCAATATAAACTTAAATATTTGAATACGTTTTACTGTTAAAGTCTGTTTAAAATACTTATACAACCCGTCTGACCGATATAGCTGTTACTACTGCGACCGTTTTTACAATTGATAAACTATAAATTCAAACTCATAATAAAATAGCTCTTTTCTGTTGATCTAAACAACTTATATGATGAATATTAACCACCTAAGGAGGTAAACAATCATTTAACGAAAATGTTAAATATTACACATCAATCAAAACCCTGACGCACAACTAAATCCCATCCACTTCGTATCGACAAGCCAGTCAATTAACATCCAATTCGGTCAATATAACCCCCGCCACGGGCATACACCGATCTACATCCCATATACGTCCGCGCATCCAGACGCGTCGAACATAACCTATAACGCTGCCGTCCTTTCGCATGCGCGCACCACAGGGGGGATGGGGGGGGGCGCAACTTTCCGTACGCGCTGAGCTCACAGCGCCGGGCACAATACCGTTAAGGAGCCACGGGACCGCCATTAATCACCGAGCTGTGCGCAGCCTTGCGCGCTCTTATCTCTCGCCGCGATAAAACAGTTTGTCCGCAGTTAATTTCTCCGATAAGCGGCGCGCGCGCGCTCGCAAGCGGCCCGTGTACGTACACGCGCTGAGAGTAGGGGCGCAGCGCGACTAGATAAAAGGCGATGCTGCTCCTGCTACTCGGCGCGTGTAACGTTTCCGCAGCGCGAATTTTCGCTTTCTCCGAGCGCGCGCGCAGCATGTCACTGCACCGGGGCAAAAAGGAAGATGGGACTTTCTCTCTCCGTCTCTTGTTCCACCCGGGTGTCCTTGAAGTCGAAAGTCAGGTACACTTCCTTATCGGGCGGCTCGATCGGCGATTCTTTTTCCGTTTCGCTATTTTTCTTCTTCTTTAAAGCGAAGTTGACTCGGTCGATAAGTTATCGACGCCGCTTACGCTCGGGCCAGTTCGTTATCAGCGAGTGGACGTGTGCGTCCGGGGTTCCGGAGAAGTCGAGATTTCGCGCGAATCGACGTGCTCGCTGCGCCTGCGCCCAAAAAATCCCAGCGATATTGATGGCCGTTCTAACCTCAATCCGAGGGTGAAAGATGAATGGACTGGCAGCGCGCGCGATGGATTTGAGCGAGTCTTTGACGTCGGGAATCGAGATCGCATAAATTAAGGCATAAAGTTGGGTAGCATACGCGCATTGATTAATTGAATGCTTTTGCGGATAACTCGTGGCTTATTATGTGCGAGAGGGAAAAAATCGGCTGAGATGCTTTCGAATTTTCATTCTCATAGTTTGCAATTGAAATTGGCGTTATCTGAGCGACTATATGCTCTATCAGTGTCATTGATATTTTTCGTCATCGCTGACGTTTGATTGAAATTTCGAAAAGGCATTTAAATATGAATTGTTAATCAAAATGTAGATCGAAACATTTTAGCTGATGTGAGTAACCTTTAAATTGATTCATGGCGCGTCTGACCCAAATCGGCCGTTTTCTACTGTACCATCGTTTTAGATGCTAAATGTTTCTAATAGTTACTCTCGCCATATGAAATCATAGAAACTTCTAGATTTTTTTACAAATTCACTTTTCCGGTGAAAATTGTAAAGTAGCTTAAAGTACTTTCTAAATCGTATCTTTAGGTAGATTTCAAGTGGTTTTTAAAAATTTAATCTTCTTAACGGTAAAATATATTTGCTTTTTTACCTTTTAGCAATTTATGTGCGAAACTAAAAATTATAAAGGTGTAAAATGTATCGCTTAAAAAATTACATAACGTTTAAGACTTATCGGCAGCAGCAACGACTCTAAGTGTGAATGAATGCCTTATTACGGTAGAAAACTCGTATAAACGAGTTCTAGCGTTATTACAAGCACGAAGCATCATCATTTCTATTTAAATGCCTTAGCATTAGTGGCATGCAATGATAGTTAGTAACACGTTAAGGTTCAGTTATGTGAGAAGGAAAAGATGATTGTTCAATTTTCAAATGCAGGCATTTGCCCAGCGATAAATAATTTTAAATGATTGTTTTTAATTTTACTTCGACAATTTATTAATTTTGTTAGTATCACGGCCGGTTTTGTCATTCTAGTTATCGGTTAACTTTAGATTCTCCAAAATTTATATGAAAATATATTAATTACTATATATTCCTTACTTGACATTGTTATTAAATTAATATCAGATAATGTTTACCTTTTCAAAATAAGCCACTTTATCCTATATAATGATGATTGGATAAAGCAGAAGTGAAAACAATCCCTTATTTACCGTAGAAATTAGGCTCTGTTACACTTTCGGCCGAACTTTCAAGAATCTGGCCTAAATCCAGCCAATGATCGTTCCTAAATTTCACTATTAAAAACAAGCTGTATATAATCAGGCGAGCCGTGCGCAAATCCAATTTTTCCCCGATCGATCTAATTTTCATTCCAATACAATTAAAGTCGAGCCGGGCTTCATTTTTCTTGGCCCACCTCGTCGTCTTTTGCGGGAAAACTTTCGTCGAGCCAGCGTCCAGCCGATCCAATTAAGTTTCAATTGGTCTTATCGCAATCGCGTATTAAGATATCCGCGCGCTTTCACCGATATACCACACATGCGCGCACAATATCGTCAAAACGCTCGGCGCTGGCTCGGCTATCGCGCGATCGTAGCTTCGAATTAGCGGTTGTAAAGAGTTGGCTAAATCGCGCTCGAACGGCCGAAGTAATAGTGCGCTGCTGCGGCCGAATGTGGATGCTTGTTTTCGAACACATTTAGAAAGTTTCTGGGGTAATTTTAGGATATTTTTGAAGTGGTATTTTATGGCGGTGGGGTCTCGGTAAATACTGGCGAATTTCGTTCAATTAAATTGTATATTGAGGTGTCGATAAGTATTTTACGATCTAATAGGTGCGAGACTTCTTGGATCAGTTTTTAGATCTCGTACGTATCTTATTCTTTTTTTTTTTTTTAATAAATGTATTTTTGAATCTAGATAAATATATTTTTTTATTTATAAGAAGGTAAATAAAATACTTAATTTTTTAATAACTGTACTTCTAGTTTTCAGTAGTAACGACTGGGTCTAGACAGCCGGATCGAATGTAACTACTTAAAAAAAAGATTTCGCAACTAAGAATAAGTTACGGTACCTGCAATTAAATTCTCCACTCTACCCTTGTACATCTTGCCAATCACAATGACCATAATTACATTATTGATGCTCTCCCAGATCAGACTGGTAACAAGAGCCGTATTGCTAAGGCGAGCAGCGACTTGACGATTCAACATAGTCTTTAAGTAAAGAAAAAGAAAGCCAAAAAAAATTAGATCGCCGATAATTTGTAGCTGTGCTATAAATAGCAAAATGGAACTCGAATATATAATAAAGTGGCTCAGAGCGATAAAATGATTCAATCACTTACTCAAATGGGACAGTATCAGTCGCCCATCGAAGTTAACCAGGATAATTACGTCTGCCGACGCTTTTCACTTGTCTTCGCAACGGGCTGCGCGCGCGCCTTCGAAAAATAAGCCGCATAAAACCGCGCGAATCCGGTTTGGATATATAAATTACATATATACGAGTATAAGCGAGCATCCGGAATTGTATACTCGAAGTTTTCGAGTGGAGTATGTCGCGCGTAGCGCCACTGATTCGCGGATTTAAAGCTACATGCTTTACCTTCGTTTTAACATGAGCTAAAGTGCAATTTATTTATTTGAGAAAAAAATCTGAGAAATTAGCTCTTCATCGACACTTAATAAGGCCATTTCCGTTATGAAGTTATAATCACAGATCAATTACATTAATACGAATCAAGATTTACTTCGACGCCTCCTAACTACACTTACGTTATCGTGAAAAAAGTATTTCAATGATTTATATTACCATTAAAATAGGCATGAAAAATTAATAGTTTCACGAAGTGCATTCCAGCAATAAACGTTTTTCCGACTTTGCGTCGTTTCAAATCCAGTTGCCAATGATAAAAGAAGCCACCGTTAAAAGGTCAATAAAATGAAAATATTCAAGCAAACCAGTACCCTCATAACTAGACCAACTCGTAAAAACAATTTTGACGCATCAGTGCCTTTTCAGCATTTTCCCGCAAAAAGCGCCGATCGAATCCAGTCGCCCTCTCATTAATTATCTCGGAGAATACCAGACGCAGGCGGCTCCTCGGGCCCAGATGAAGGATCGCACTGAAAGGTCAGAGCCAGGCGCAATCTGATTAATTGCAACCTTCCACAAAACGTCAGCCGCGAAGCCAGCCAGGCTCGCGACGTTTTTCAGTCGCTAAACATTAACTTTAACGTCTGCCCGCCGACGTCTCTATATCTGCTCGGCCAAAAAGGAAAAAGGCGCCCGTATATCTCTTACACGCATTTCTCGCGCGCGAAAAGCGATAAAATGACTCAATCACTTACTCAACTGGAACAATATCGCGGCCCGCTGCGCCGGTAATTACGCAAAAAATGCGCGCGTCGCGGGGAGAGGATACGCGAAAATAAAAAAAAGAAGGAGGGGAGGACGAGAGGGAGGAAGGCGTCAGCGCGCGGAACAAGATGTTAACGTCGCGCGTGATTCGAGTTACTCTCGCTCCCTTCTCTCGTTTTTCTCTCTTCCTCTCGGCCCTTCGACGCGAGTAACCTGTTTTTCCCGCGAGATAGGACGCGATACGAGGAGAGGAGAAGATAAAAAAAAGGAGGGAGGAGAGGAGGCGGCTCGCGCTAGTCTGAGCGCGTTGAAAATTTTCAAGATCGCCGACGTTGATAAGGCTTATTAATACCGCGCGCGGACGGCTCGGTCGTGTGTGTATGCATGCGATGTGTGTATCTATATGTGTGTAAGTGTGAAGGTGTGTGTATGTGTGTGTGTGTGTGTGTGTGTAAACGCGTGCGTGAGCGAACACCGCGAAGATGCCGGAGCTCCGATTTGCCTCGCGGGCTTTCGAATAGGCAGCACGTCGATTTTCTTTGGCTTTTTTAGATGAGAGAGGGAAGTTTTTGTTCACGAACGATCGAACCTTTCGTTTTGAGAGGAGACGGAAAGAAAGAGTGAGAGCATGAAAGAGATGATGGTAATGTGCGAATTAGAATTTATTGGATATGAGATGCGATTTTTGTTTATTTATTTAATGGTGGGATTTGATGATTTTAACAAAGCAATTTCGAGTAGCTAAATGAAGACGAGCTCATTCTAAAAAATTTACAACTGAGCACAGGGGTTATTAAGCTGAAAAAAAAGCAGCAAAACAATCACCAAACGTGTCTTTATGCCGTCATTATTCTTGACTTGAATGAGGTCGAGCTTTGAAGAGTTTTCAGAGTAAACAAACAGGAAAATATAAATAATGCGCCGAATCATTCGCTCGTGTTTCCAGAGAAAGAAATACGAGTTTGGCTCTGATAAAGTGCAATCGTAGCGATTAAGAAGAGATTTCATGAGCTTGTAAAATTATTTTAGAATATTACAAAACTTATAATGTCACGTATTAGAGATAAGGGCTTAATTCTGAAACGGTATTTTAATCGGTAAATAAATATAATTATGTACGTACGCGAAGAATGCGAGGTAATTTATCTTCTACTTGAATCATTTTTTTTCATTACATTAAAATCTTAATTATTAAGATACTTTCACACATCCGGCATTTAATTACTTCCTCGAATATGCTAATTTATAGGGTAAAGCAATTGAATATAAATTTTACAATGTATCGGAACTAAGATAATTCAAATAACTACGTAAAATATAGTTAAATATAGAGACAATATTCTTCCGATATTAAACACTTTCACCAAAACTACATTCAAATCCAACTGCACAAATTTTTCTTACGCAATCGATACGAAGTACAAAAGTCGAGCAATGAATTTCAAACCAGGAAATAAGGCTGATGGCAACTCGTCCCGCGAACATCGTAAAATTCTTACGTGACGCCTTGGCCTTTATACCGCTACATAAGTATCGCATGCACGCTCTCAATAAACAATGCGCTTCTTTTGAAACTCGTTCGGAAAGTTGGTGCTTCTTCTGATTTCTTTTTTGTTCTAAAGTAGTTTTGATTCGCAATCGGTAGTTGAAATCTAGATGAAATTTTAACACATCGAATAAAAAGCTAAGTCAAGGCTTAATTATAACAATTTTTAATCAAATTAATAATATTTGTGTCAAACAGTAATCTTTCAAATTTATTAGTTTAGAAATAATAATCTATAAAAAATTGGATATCTGATATACACCCCCAAAATTACTTATCCATCATACTCACCCAACCCAATCCGCAACTATCCATATCTCAAGCGCAAAAAGGAGTGTCAAAGTACACACGCGGCGGTTTCGCCGGCGGAATACTACACGGGACTTACGGGCACACCAGCAAGACGTAACGCGGCGGCGACTTCCGCTGCCGCGACGACGCGGGATTGAATTACCTTCGCGCGAACGTTTTTCGGGCCAGGGGGGGGAGGTGCAGGCGAGCGAGGTGCATTTACGATGGCCGTTGGCCGGAAAAAAATGTTTTGCGGTTGCTCTGGCTAAATGAGATAGGCGTTATATACGAGGCGAGCTTTTTTGTTGGCTTTCACATTTTACGAGGTGACGGCACACGTCGATTTTCGCAGGTTCGTTACCGGCTTACGGTCACTCATTCAGCGTTATTATACGGCCTTGAAAGTGTGTTTTGAGCTTTTGTTGCTTTATTGCTCGATTTATCGCGGCTTGGGGAGCTGTTTAGCGGTAGGGAATCGCTGCGAACAGTGACATTATACGTTTTCAAGAAAATTATAGGTACATAGTGTAATAGCTTTGTAATAGCTTTATTTATCTATACAGCTGAGTCAAGTATTGTGTGAAAGGAACAGAAAAGAAAATTTTTAAGCCAACTGCCATAATTTGTGTTGTAGTGTAGATAGGAATAATTGACCATTGTAATTTATTTAATATAATGGAAGCCTAGGTAAACAGTACACCCGGGTAAGATGAAGTACCGAATTTTCTTGGATATTACAATAGATAGTAGCGAAATTATAGAGAAGATTAATAGATAATAATTTTGTTGTTACGTGGTATATTATATAATAGAAAAGAGTGTATATACAAAATTATTAAAATATTTTTAGTTGAAGACTAATAAAGAATGATTAAAGATTAAAGTAATTGCATAAATTTTGAAAGTGTCTTAAAATTGTGATGTGACTGGTACCGTTAAAAATTATGTTAATTGCAGTTGAGACACTATTTTTAAACTTCGTATTTTACTCATTTTTAATTTAGATAAAAAATTAAAATAATTGATAGGCGTTCGACTAATGATAATGTTTAGCAAATGGCTATCTATCAATATAAACAGACTATTTCATTCAATCGCTCATTCATAAATATCATTCACCTATCAACCTACATCTGTCTAACCCACAAACCTCCAAAACCACCTCCAACAATCCAACACCAGCCACCTAAACCACCAAAATCCAAAAAAAAACCACACCAATCTCACACACACCAGCCTCAACGCGGAAGCCTCTCTGTGCATCCTCTCGCACGCGCCCACCTTTCAAAAGCGCCCCCGTCGCGGCGCGCGCTTATGCGCGATTTTAATTGCGATCGTAAATATCCTACGTGCCCGTACCACGTGTATACCCACACGCTGTCTCTCTTTCTCCTCTCCTCTACTTCGTGCGCGTTTCATACGAAAAAGAGGAGAGCCGGCCGCGCGCCAGAGCATCAGAGACGTCTCCTTTGTGAGGGCACGCTAGGAATGCGGAAAAGGAGCGCGCCAGCGCGATTATAGCGGCTTTCGAGCTTTTTGGACGAGGCTGTGCGAGCTGTAAGCACGGTGGCTCGGTATAATGGGCGACGGATGGAGGCGTTTACGGCCGGGCTGTGGATTGACGCGGCCGATCCACTTTGTCGGGAGGACGGATTTGCGTTTCGTTTTGCGCGATTTGCGCGTGCTTTGATCAGTGAGATGTTGGTTTGGAGGTGGTTTTATGGGGATTTTAGTGGGGATTATTGCGATGGTTTAATTGTGGATGGTTTGGTTTAACGATTGGATGGTTGATGATAAGGATGAAATTTATAAAAGGTTTTAAGTTTGATGTGGCTTTTGATCAATAAGTATTTAATCCTCTCAATGCTGAATAAACTTTTTTTACCTATTAATTTAGCTATTAATTAATTTAGTGCAGATGATTTATGCACAAAGTTTCCGTTATTCTATTCTAACTAACATTTAAACAACTTTTTAATAATAGAAACAGTAAATTAATAGCAAAATTTCAGTTCAACTCAAATTTCTTTCACAGACATATATCAAATAAGCCATTTGGTATTAAATACTTGAATGTTTTATAGAAAAACTTTTTTATTTTACTTTATCAAAATATGAAAGTACTATTCTCCCCATCACCCGGTTACCTGGCAAGTCTAACACATAATTCATGAAAATTTTAGCCATAAGATTTATTTTAGGCAATGTCATCGATTGCGCCTCTTCTTAGAGATTTGAGGATGTAAACTGATCCTTTCTTGTCTCT
This sequence comes from Eupelmus azureus, assembly GCA_030522685.1. Lineage (NCBI taxonomy): Eukaryota > Metazoa > Arthropoda > Insecta > Hymenoptera > Eupelmidae > Eupelmus > Eupelmus azureus. Next base: position 6,619 of record JAPYZA010001158.1, on the reverse strand, counting down.
TTGTAATTGCTCTACTACTTCTTTTTCGGTAGTAAATCTTTGCTACAGCACTCCCTATTTTAATGGGTACTCATAAACTTTTTTTCTTACTATTTAACGCCATGACTTTGCACTTACAGTAACATCCTCGTAACTGATTGGATAAGAAAGAATTGACTGCAAAACAGTGACTTTTATAATTTTACATTATATTTAAAGAGCAAATTTATGTAAAAAAATATTGGTAATAATTCTTTTATATTTATAATTAATGTAGAGTAATGGATACGTAAACATATATCAAATGGTGGGCATTTTATTGGCAAAATACCAATAGGTCATTGAATTCAAGAACATATTTAGAATGCAATACTAGATCTTATAAAACATAAATTAAAATTGATTATGCATATCATTGATTTACATCAAAACGCAAAAACCTATATGTTAGATATGTATAAAACAACATCATTCTCCACCATAAAACAATCAAAACAATTATTAGAACTAATTCTTCACAACAAACAATACTCACAATCCCCACCATCTCAACCAGCAACTAAACCGCCTCTCTCCTCTCACTGTTTCAGCGAGGTGTGCGTGGACGAGGGCCAGCAGCTCTCCCTGGCCCACGGCTGCCAATTCTACGAGGTCAGCGCCGCCGAGAGTCCAGCCGGCGCGGCCCTCGCCTTCCAGGGCCTCCTGCGCGAGGCTCGCTCCGTCCAGCTCCTCCGTGCCCTGCCCATCCGCCGGAAACTCGGCGTCCACTCGGTCTCCCGGGTCCTCGGCACGATATTCGGCAAGAACAACAGCAACAACAACAACAACAATAACAACAACAACAACAACAACAATAACAACAACGGCAGCGCCAAGGACAGAAAGAAGAGGCCGTCGCTCAGCATATGACGGCTCCTCTGCGCCCTCCTCCTCGGCGCGGACTCGCGAGACGAGCCAGGCTGCAGGCAGGACGTCGTCGTCCTGAGCAGCCGCGTCTACGCGAGTCGCTGACGACTGCTTGCGTCGCGTCGCTCTAGGGCGCCGCGCACACGATTAAGTAAATGGGGACCGGCCGATCGGTCATTCGGCCGGCTGCTGTGTAAGCGGCAGCGGGAGTGTGTACGTGAAGGTTGGAAGAGCGCGTTAAACGCGTCGTTTGTGCGTGATGGGCTTCCCTCTTGGTTGATTTTTGGAGGGTTTAGTTTTGTGGATTGGAGCGATGCTTTGTCGATTTGGGGTTTTTGAGATGTTTGGCAATGGCGATGTTTTTTGTTGTGCGGGTTTGTAGAGCGGAAGCTGATGGTTCCCGTGTTAATTTACTTTCATTTTTCGCTGGGACGCTTAAATTTTTTCAAAAATTTTTGATTACGTCATTGGTAAAAGTGAAGAAACGATTTTAATTGAACGGCCATAGGTTTTGAATAGAATCATTGTGAATCGCTATTATAGCAGTGAATAGACAGGTCCATGCTAATGCAAAAAAAGGAACTGGATTATGTTTCTGCTTTAAAATATTTTATCGACAAAGCAAACTTTCATGTAATCCATTTTTTATGTCTACCTTGACAAAGAAATTATTTTGTATCATGAAATTATTTTTGAAAGAATTTTCATTTTTATAATGCTTATTTTTCATTAAAAACGCGAATTATTATAATCTTTTTGTACTCGCTACAATGCGTCGCTTGTATTACCTTAGAATACAAGTATAATTATGAGAATGTATGCATTTTTAAGAAAATTCTTGCAGGAAAAATTTATAGATACAAATTTAAAATAATTACTTGGTAGGACTGGGATGAGAAAATTTGAATTATAAAAATTTTCTTATTTGTACTTCATTAATAAATGAATTTGAATTTTCTATAAAACGAATTTAAATAAAAAATAAAATAATATTTTGTATTTTGTAAGTTAAAAATAGTATTAAATCAGTTTCGAACGAATCATAAAAAGAGAAAGCTTAACCTCTTTATGAATAAAGAGAATAATCAGCGATAAATCTAGGATGCCAAACACTGGTCTTAGTCCTTCCGATTTCAAAAATAAATAAGCGAAAGTCGAAAAATCGCGTTTGGTGCATTGTATTCGTGTATATGCATATCTGCGTGTGTGTGTGTCCGTCTGTGTGAGTGTGACTGTATGTTTGCGTGTGTGTGTGGCAAGCAGCGACGTCGAAACAGGTGAGAGTGGCGCTAATATAAACGAAGACTATTGAACAAGGAACTAAAAAGATTTAAGTTAGCTGACGTAAATATTTTGTACATATTATTAAGATTGTGTGAATGTAAAAACTTTGTGCGATTTTTATTTTAACTAATGACAAAGATTCTCTTCTTACATCTTTATTAAATAAAACTTATATGCAAAGGGTCATTTGATCAAAAAACAAATTTTACTTTTGTTTAAGATTTTATTCAATCAAATATTTATTCATAAAGACAAAATAACTTTTAAAATAAAATGGAATATTATTATAAAATCAGGCACGAATTTATACTTTGTACATATTATATTTATCACCACAGGAGTTTTCGAAATAAGTACTTAAGCGTTAATTTTTTTTCACCAACCTTATCAAAAATTAAGAAAACAGGTCATCTTAATATGCTTGCTTTTACAAGAGCAAAAGACTTTTGGAATTTTTTCGATATACCGGAAATCATATATAAGGACTAAAGAAATAATAGTTGGAAATATTATAGGGTAACAAGAAAGTGACATCAGCATATCTGCATGTCTTTTGTAAGAACTTAAAATGTTATTATAGAAATGTTCAATTTTTCTAACGCAACTAAAAGTTCGCTGGTTTTTGTGTATACGAGTGAATGGTTGCTTTAATGTCGTTAATGAAAACGAAATGAAAAAGATACACGAGCTGAATTATTTATGCAATAGCGTGATTGCGACTTTAAGCACATTTTCGGATGTGGGAAAATTTTGATATAAAAAATAAAAAAATTTTAAGCTACAATTTTGTATGATTCTTTACAAAATTTGCCAATGATTTTAATATATCAATCTTCTACTAATCTTATAAAACATCATGAATATTTTAAAAATTAAAAAAATTATTGGTAAAGAAAACACTAAAGCAAAGCAAATTGTGATATTGATTTTAAAGTTTAAAAGTCTTACAATGAATGAAAGAAAACTTAAACATGTTTTAATATTGAAATTATTATAGTAATAATAAAATGGATTTTATCTTCACGTGTAAGTTTTGTAAATCCTCATGTTCCTAAAATTTTAGAATAAAAAATTAAGTGAACAATTAAAAATTGTACACAAATATGTATTGTAGAATAAATAGAACGAATGCAAAAAGAGAAAATGTTTAAACTTAAAAAGTTGCAGATTTTTGTATATGACACAATAAAATAAAAATAAAAATGTTTTATAAGGATTATAGTTTTACTATATTATGAAGTATAAACATTGTAAAATATATTTTGCTACGGCCACGAATGAATTTTTGTAATATAAAATTTATAAAATAAGAATTTCAATATTGTTCCAATTTTTTTCTTAGTTCAGTACATAATTTATACCATAATTCCAACGCTATTTTAATAACTATTTTTATTTGTGATTCATGTGAAAGTATATTTATAAATTTTTCAAACGAAGAATCTTTGAAATTTTTAAAAAATATTGCATCAAGAAAAACTACGAATAAGAGTGCAAGATGTTGACAGAGAACTACAAGCGAAAAGAAAATTTGATCCAGCGCGAGCCATTGCGAATATTTCCTTGGCAACAATGCAATAAAGCGTGAAAAAGGTCCAACGATCAGAGTTTGTCGATGTTCGAGCTCGTAGTTTGTACATTTTATTCCCCCTCTATACATTTTTTTACTTGTATACATGCGCACGTACACATTTATTGATTATACATACATATAAATATAATATACGCATTATAGATCGCCGAAATGTCAATACTGTATGTAACGCTAGATATGTATCATAACTTTTTCATAGTGCCTTTTATTCTGTAGTATTAACCGATGACCTTTTTACCCGAGGCCTTTTACATTCCAAGTGTATATTTCTGTACATGAATTTCGCAGGACTTTTTCCGAATCCGCAACAAAACGGAGATCGTTCGATTTAATAAAAAGAAAACTGTATTGTAAGTGCTAGTCACTTGTTATAGTAAATTGAAGAATAAAGTTCTTTGGTTAGATTAAAGTTGTTTAATTAATTTTTCAATATCCAATTTAACCCTCATATTATTTTTAAATATTTTTCTAATAGATAATATAGGTATATTGCACTAAATTGTACGTTGTATATGAAGTAGATAAAACGTATAAGTTTTCTACTGATTACGTTAAATAAAGTTTTTTTTACCCTTAATAATACAATAAATTTATAGACTTTTTATTAAAGTGTTAAAATTGATAAACTAATTTAATGAAATAAATATGGAATTTTTCTATCGAATTCAAGAATCTAATTATAAAAAAAATTATTATGATCAAAAATGAAGGTGAATATTCTTAAGTCCATTTTATCTATATATAGATAATACCGTTAATTTTATGAAATTACGAAAAATGGACTTATCTAATTGCTGAAAATCCATAAATATATTACGATCAATGCACCAAAATTAAAAGGTAGAATAATTAAAATGAAGTACTTAAAAACAGTGAAATCTTGAAAGCCACAGATATTTTCTTTGAGTCTTTTATTATCGCAACATTATTTAATTGTTATTCGTAAAATCTTTAAATAGTGAGAAAATTTTATTTTACTAAATTTATATCGGATGTGTATAGCTTAATCTTTGTGCAAATTTAACATTTAATAAAGTATTTTAAAATTATTTTATAAAAGTATATGGATCAGTTTGGACGATTAATAAAATTATAAAAACAGTATTTTTTAAGAAAGAATTTTATTCCTAAAAAATTTTTGATGGGGGTTCTAGGTACGATACCCCGCGTAAAAAAACTGTAAAACATCATTAAAAAACATTTAATTTATTGATTCTCTTGATTCGACTTCTGAATTGTTACTCTTAACAACTTAACGCGTCTCAAAAGAAACTTTACCCTGAAAAAAAGTGAACTCAATATTGTTTAGCCGAAAACTGGCAAAACTGGATCGGCCGACAATTAATCCGAGTAACGAAGTAGCGATTCGGGCCAAGGTCTTTCGTCAACGGTGCATTAGCGTAGCAGCATAGCTCATGCTGATGATACAGAAATATAAAGCTCAGATCGCGAAACGCCGGCGCTCGGCCAGCGACAGCGGCTCACTAATATCTCTTTTTTCTCCGTTGACACCGATCACATTTCACTCTGCTGTTACTGTTTTTAATGGATGGGAATGATATTAACGTTGTATAAATGAAACTTAATGAGTACTAAATTCATATTGAATGTTTTTGTAGAATTTTAGTGTTCCTATTATCGCTTTCTTTCTGATTAGTAGAAAATTTAACCCAACGACGCTACGTTGTGTATATATATCGGTAACTTACATATTACATTCAATTTTTAATCTCTATAAAAATATTTAATACTAAAATTCCCCATTTTCTCGATCATTATACACATGCAAATACTAAAAATTATCTAAATTATCCTCTCGAAATAAGTTAAACAAATTACACCAAGACACTTATCGAAAGCAAAATTATCAAGTTAATTACGTTCTCTTTATACATTGTTTCGCGCATACCCGCGCTACCACAACCATTTCAAAATACTTTCCTCAAAGCAATTGCAAAAAGCAATATCCATAAAACAGAATCAATGACCCTCCCGAGCGTCGCGGCATATCCGAAAATACGAAATTCCTTATCTCCACATACAGCCTGGAACAAATGAGCGCACAACGCATATAACGCGCTCGCCGGGCGAGTAAGTGAATCATAAAGCTGCCGCGCGCCTACGGCCAGATAAACTTGACATTGTAAATTCAAATCGCGCGCGCGCTGCGCAGCTGGACCGGCGTGCGTTAATTAAAAAATAAAAGAGAGCCGGAGGGAGAAAAAAAGCAGAGCGCAGGCGACGAAGGAGAGAAAGTGAAAGAAATTCCGGCGCGAAAACGGGGAACGTGAATCAGAAATTTCGTTTATAAATCTCATCGCTCGGCGCTGATGTGCACTTTCATCGGGCACTCGCGCGAGTGTCTGCGTGTGTGCTCAGCTGACCGAGAAAAAGAGGAACGAGATTGCGGGAAGAATGAGAATTTTGAAAGAAAGGGAGATCATTTTTCGACGTAGTTGTTTTTTGCGGCTACTCGTTTGTTATGCTTTTATGCTAATTTCGCTGAGGGGTATTGCTTCCGTCGAATTTGCTGACTCGCGATTATTGCGTAATTTTAATGCGGTTGTTTCCTTTTCCTTTTCGCCTCGGCGTGCCGAGAGGTAAAAGTGAAAATTGAAATTTTTTTTTATCTTAAGGTTTAATTTTACGCTGGCATTCCGTGTAAGTACATACTCGCGGTATCGCGCCTCGGCAAAAATTATTAGTGTTTTCACGGGAAATAACAACTTCATTACGTTAATTACTTTCGTTTTCGCGCTTGGTTCATTTTTATATTTTCATTTGTGTTGTAATCGGTAATGAATCTTATATGATGCCTTTCGTTTGTATATATGTTAAAAATAAAAAATTTAGATA
>JAPYZA010001157.1:22649-37341 GCA_030522685.1 Eupelmus azureus | reverse complement strand
TTGAAAGAATATTAACACGATATTCCTACAATATTGAAAGAATATTAACACAATATTCCTACAATATTGAAAGAATATTAACACAATATTCTTACAATAACCCCACCGCCTACAAATCACTCAATTAGCATAATCCAAAATTTTCCAAAATCCCAACCAAACAAACAACCAAACCTCGAACAAAGCCGATTAACAATCCATCCCAGAGCTCCATCCGCAACTGACCTGGACAAAACGAGCCACTCCTCACCCATCACACACACACACACACATACAAGCCAGATCTGGCGCATATACACACGTGTTAGAGAAAAAAAGAGAGAGATAAACAGGAGAGATAGGTGCGTTATACGTATACGCGGGGGGGTCTACACTCGCGCCATATGGCGCCGTAGGCCAGCTGCCGGCGTCGCGTGCGCATCTCCGCGGGGCTTTGACTCGTGCGCGCGCCTCTCGAGAGCTGCGTACTTTACGCGCGTGGGCGGCTGCCACGCGCGTGATGCAACGCTCGCGTATGTGTCCTCCCAGAGGAGAGAGGGCCTCGAGACTTGTTGCAGTTTTGAGAGCTGCGAGGCTTTCGGGGATAAAGTTAATTTTGGGAACGAGAGGCGCCAAGCTGAGAGTGAGTGAGAGGGTTTGATTTGTGATCGAGGGAAGAGAGAGAGTTTATGGGTAGGGTATGGGTGACAGAATGGGTAAATAAAGATGTACTTTGGCGGACTAAAAAAAGATGGGATGATGGTACCTATAAGTCCGAGAGTGGGGGTGGGTATGGGGAAACATTTAGTGATAATTGGAGAAATAATTGGGTTTTGAATGTGAAAATTTTTGGTATAGTCATAACTTTAGAGAACTTCGTCTTTTTGCCGCGAAGTTTGAAGTGAGTAAATATTGTGCAGATATTGATAACAATAAGCCAGCAATTGACCTGAATCTCCAATACCTTGCATAGTGTGTAAAATAATCACTACTATTATTTGACAGATTTATGAATTTGTTATCTTGATATTAAGGCAAGGATTAACTGTACAATCTAAACTCAAAACTTCGAAATCTGGAAGTAAAAAGTTTAAAACCTTCATTTTATCCGACACAATATAAATATTCATGATATTAAATTTAGTAAATAAACTTCCGCTACACTGTATAAAAAAGTTTGAATAATTTGGCTTCACAGAAACATGATAGCTAAGTCTATTCTTCAATTAAAATTTATATAACATATATCCTAAATTTAACTAAAAACAAACTTAACACATAAAAGAACCCATCCTCAACTAGCCAGCATACAAACCCATCAGCATCATCACATTAACCCGGCAGCCGCCAGAGCACACAAACTGTATCGGCTAAACAAACAGCCACCCTTTTAGCCCGCGCCCGAATCCATCCAAAACTAATGATCCAATAATCAAACCGCTCCTAAACACGCCGTGAGAACCACAAAAATAATGCGCGCTATCTCCCGCCTCTGTTTGCGCTCTCGTAACAGGTGTAAACACATACGGCCGCTCGCTTATCTCGCGTAAACGTCCGATTGACTTTTCCCATGGACTACCGGCACGGCCGCGCGCCAAGGCTTTTACGCGATTTTGTTTGGCGAAGATTAGCCGCGAGAGATCGAGATAAGGGAGGTGAGGAGGAACAATGAAAAAAAAAGGGAAAAGAAGCGAGCGGACACGTGTCGTAGGTTTTTTGATTATGGGCGCCACGTGCCGAGTCTGGCTTTTAAATGTGGGACGCGCCTTTTTTTTAGACGATGCGGTGGGTGTCACGGAAGGTGCGGAAGAGTTGGTGGTGACTAGTTTTTGGGGGGCTGATGATTTTGGGTGATTTTGGAATATTTGGAATTTAGAAAATTGTGGGTGTGTTAATGAAAATATTTCTAGGCTAGCATTATTTTAAAAAGGGGCAACATGTCTTGAGTTACAAGTTTTTTTGAAAATTTTTCCATATTATATTTTCTTAGTGTAACCAAGACTATTTAATTATTACTATAATTTTGACTATTAAGATAATTTTAATAAATAGGCACAATCATACTGCTAAAATTATTCAATAAAAAATTCTAATCTCAATCAGCTACTCTTTCCAAACAACACAACCAACCCCATACCACTTCATCCTTCAACCTCCACAAACGCCGACTCGAAAATTTGGTCGCACTCATAACGAAAGCCCCATTGAAAATCAATCCGACCTCGACACACACCCAGCAATAAAAAAAAAGCCCAGAAAAAGAGCAGCCGCAGCTTTGGCGGCGGCACAGTTGTGTCCCTCCATTGTATCGAGCCTCCCGCGCTCCCTTTTCAATTCAAATCGTCGCATCAGATATGTACAGGCGCACAATACGCCGATGGTGCCGGCCGATAACGAACGAACGCCTCTCGCGGGACTGTAATGAATCCGCGCGCCGCCGGCTGATCTCTGGCTCTGACTATATGTGTAGCCATTGTCCTGGCCATCGACCGGCTAATCTTCGCCCGATGAGCGCGCGCGTTCGCAGAACCGACTAATTTTACGCCGGGTAATTATACAAGGCTCCCTTGGTGTTACATGTGTATAATTAGGCGTCATCGGGTTTGGTTTGGCTGTATGGTGGGCATTAACGGGTTGGTAATATTTTAGGCGAGGTGACTTTTTATGGCTTGTTCGTTTTTTATGTTTTAGTTTGTTTAAGAATCGATTCATGTGATGTTCGAGATGAGTCGAGCTTGGATTTTAATTGAGTAGAGGTTGTTTTGATTTTAAATGAATATTGGAAGAAAGTTTACATTATGATTTAATAACAAATTTATGGAATTATTAAATTAAAAGATTTTGAAATAAAATTTTTAAATGAACACATCGTTCGTTTAACTGTTCGTTTAACGGTTTACTAAAGATTGAATATGTCAATCTTTAATAAACCAAGATGTTACAATTTTATCGCAAAAAGGCAGAACAGATATTATTTTCCACGATTTGGGACCCGAAATTCGAATTGCTCTCCTAAAAAAGGGTTTCGTCCATGAGAATAGCTATATAGCTTTATAGAGTGAACTCCACAGTAAAGTTCTAGCTAATTTAGCTTAGCCAAAAAACATCTGACGAGAAATTTTAACTTGGTCTTCTTCAAAAGTTGTTTGCAGTGATGGAACTCTGAACTTCTACGTCTGAAGAATATTTTAAAACTATTCTTAAACCATGTAGAAGAAATTTCATGTCGTTGTTTGCGAATTTAATACAAGGAAGTTTAATTGATAATGCAAACGAGCCTGATTCATTTTAGCCCAACGTTTCGACGACACATTGACGTCTTCTTCAGGCTGTATCTTTATAAATGAAATATGATATAAATCAAATATGTAGCGTCAATAAATGGACAAAAGCATGTTTAGGTTATAAAGATTCGAAAATATTTGAGATATTCTATGCTGCTAAAAAAGTGATATTTTGTAAACATTCACTGTATAGGAAATTCTAACTGCAGTTTGAATTGTAAAGTGACAGATGAGTAACAAAAAGCTTTTCAGCTTTTTGCTTTTTAACCTTTCATCGCCAACTCCATTTGAAAAGGAATCATGGTCAATAATAAACAAAGCTATATAAACAAAAACGTTTCACCTCGACAAATCTCCAGTTATTTTTTTAAAAACCTTTCACAGAACATTGTAACAAAATAAATAACCATCAATAACTTTTAATTTGTTTCGAAAGTCGCAAAAATTTTACTATCGGTAACTGCTCTTGCACTTCAAAATACACATCCAAAAACCATATTGTCCCATCCGCACCCCAAGCGTAACCCCCGCCCGCTAAACCAACTCCCACGCGCGAGCGCGTAACGAAAGCCGTTCGCGTGCCGCGTCCTTATCGTATTCAGCGTGTGCAGGCATTGTTCGAGCCGGGGTCCGTGTGTCATCGGGACATAAATATTTTCCGGAACAATGGAAGCGCGGGGCCCGGAAGCGACGGAGCTCGCTTCCGGCCACGCGCCACATAACTCGCACCGCGATTAATTCATTATGGTTTGCACTTTTCGGAATGCGCGCGTGCCTTGTGCCTTTCTTGGTCCTGTTGAGATGGAGAGGATTGGAGTTTGGGTGAGTTGTCGTGTGTGAAAGTTTGGTTTTGAAGAATTAGAAATGTGAAATATGTGGGCAGTCTTGTTCTTCGTTACAATCGCTAGACAAAAAATAATAAATTTTACTGTGTAATTTTTTGATAGAGTTTAATAAAATTTAATTGCAGTATTTTCCAAGAATCTCTACTTGAAATTAAATAATATTGTATTGTGTTAAAAGTGTTTGAACTCCATTTTTATTTAGACATTTTCAATCACACTTAATCAAATATTTCTGCGAATTTGTTTTTTAATAACGTGCTTGAAAAACGTCAATCCAACATTTCATAGAAATTCAAGCAATTTCCAACATTGCATCCCCCATCACTTTACTAATGACTACCGTAATTTCATCGAGATCGCCAACAATTTTCACTAATACTTCACTCCGATCCCAAGCAATCGCCCAATTGCACATCAACGCCTCGCCAGTCACTTTAAAGATCCGAACAAAAGCTCCAAAGACCATCCAACCCTTTCTAAGTGCTGTATAGCTTTCCTTCTCTTCACTCCATTGATTATCAGGCCATCATCGTCGCCGACTGCTCTGGCGTCCGGCCGCAAAGCGACCATCCCGCTCGCTGTATTCTTCCTTTCGCACGTCACAGCGGGGCGTCGAGTGACTTTCGCACAAAGCTCGATCGGTAAGTCGCGTGCCTCGGTCCGACGACTTTTCGCGCAGGGGCCACGTGGCGCGGTGGCGGCCAATGAATGGATCTAACTGTGTGAGCACGTGCCGGCGCGCCAATCGGCCGATATTGTCCTCAGGAGAAAAAGTACGGAGTCGATTTTTCCGGGAGATATTAGAGTTGGGGTCTCCGGGGGAAAGGACTGCGTAATTTTTCTGGGGATGGTTTGATTCAGGTGATATCGATGAGGGATTTTGGGTGCGATATGTTTTGTTAGATTAATTTTGATGGTTGCTGTTACTTTGGTATTTTTTAATATTTTCATTGTTGTTTATGTTCATGTAAAAGTCAATTGAATGATGCAATTGTTTTTTAAAAGAGTAGATAACATAATAATTGATCATAATTATTTTTTGAACTTTATATCAATTGTGTTTTTTTTAAGCACATCAAGTATATAAAAAATTTCGGATCCTCAAAGTACTTTTATATTCTTCCTATAAAACATAAAAAAGTATTACCATTGCTTCATAATCTAATATCCGTACAGCAGCGTTTGTCTCTATCCCACTTTTTTACGATTCCACGCAATTATTCACGAGCTCATAACGAAGCAGAAGCCTAAGTAAAGGTAATTTTTCAGATTTATAGCTGAATAATTGAGTGACGCCATAAATCACGGGGTCAACGCTTATCATTGAGAGGCGGAAAAAAAATATTCCATGCAGGAATGATGTGTTTTCATGCTCACCTTTTAAGAATTAATGGACGGATGCTTTATGATCAGCGAGCAGCGCGAGCGCGCTAACTGAATTTATATCTGCATGTTGCCGGGAGTGTCGCGACGGGAAAGTTACGACGCGCCGGGCATAAAGATTTTCGCGACCAGATTTTAATTTATGATTCAGGATTTATCGGCTGGATAGATGATTTTAAAAGCACAAGCGATCACGCTAGACTGTCGTGTTCACTTCGCGCTCTGAAATACAGTGAAATTTATCGTTTATTTAGCTTGGCATTACGATAATTGGACAATGTTAATCGGTTCATATTGCGCATTTTGAGTTTTTGAAATAAATTGACAAGCGATTAATTATTAATGTTTTACATAATAACGCAAGGAATAGCATAATCCGTTGAGAAAAATAAATAGATCCTAATTAAGACCTACTAGGACATCTTGTTGTAGATATGATAGTAATTGTTTGTTAGATCCTGGTTAGCGTCTTCTCAAGACGAAGCAAAATTAAAAAAATTTGTCCTAACTAATTAAATTTTTATTTATATACGTATTTAAACTTATCATATAGTACAACATTTATTCACCGAGAACAATCCCAACTTTTTATAAACAAAAAACTTTATTTTTTCGGTAAATTGTTTAAACATCATGCACACATGACCACCCCGTAGCCTCGAAAATGAAAAGTAGAAGGGAGGGTGAAAAAGACGAAATAAGCAACTACAGTATTCTCGCTGACAAATGACGCGCACTTGGGCGCCACGCGACGTCTAATTGACGGCTGGCGTGACGTCACGTGCCGCGCGTATATATTTTCATTGCGCGCCCCATCACGCTTATATATATGTATACACATATAAGCGAGCGCTCTTCCTTTTTTAAAACTTTTTTTTCCTATTTCGCGCGCGCGCGTGCCTCGATGTTTGTTTGAAAGCCTTGTCTTTGTTGCACCGTTACGGCGAGCTTCAACGCCTCGCGCGCCGCTTTTTCAAAGCGTGAAACCTTGTGACGAAGTTAATAATATAGGGGTGCGAGAGTCACCGGCCCGGGCGAAATAGTTTGATAAACGAAGTTTGCGGCCGCGACAACTTTGTTTCGTGTGGAAAACTAGATTTTTTCGGTTATAGTTTTTATATTTAATTAGTTGAACATGGAAAATGAATTAAAAGTGCGGGAGTTGGTTTATAGCGCGGTTGTTGGAGGAACAATTTTGTTATCGACAGTTTTGATAGAAAATTCGATATAAACTTGTGATGATTTACCGAATAAAAAGTAATTTCATTGTCTAAATAATTGAAATTTTTTGAGACAGGAGCTAACTAACAATCGCAATTATATTAATAATTAAAAAGAGTTTGCTTCATTTTAAATTCAGGCTTAGTTTAAAAAGTGAATTAAAAAGTGAAGTATTATTTGTTTCTACAGAACATTAAAGCTGTTTTCACATATTATTTCTTATACTTTATTCAATTACCATGAAGCAAATGACGATACAAACTATCATCAAATCCAAACTATCCCACGCAAACTACCTATAACCGAGAAAAAAACTGCTTACGCATCGACAATCTCGTCATCTGCACTCTCACGACCATTTTTGCGGCTGCTGCTGGTCCATTAGTTTCTATATATAAAAAAAAAGAAAACAGGAGATGAGAAGAATATGGCTAATAAAAGGGCCGGCTTCCTCCATTTGTCTCGGCTTCATTCATCCTCACAAGCACTTCTTCCCCCCTCTCTCTCTGAGCTAGAAAAAAACCGCGTTACGTAGAGCTACCGCACATGTTTCTCCCTATATGTGTGCGCATCTTCTGTAGCGGTGTCCGGGTTTGAATAATTAGCTGATCAACCCCCGGATATACCCATCGATATATTTTCATTGACCGTGTCCGCACGCGCGCGTGCTGGTAAAAATGCAAGTTCATGAGAATGTGTTTGTTTGAGAGAATGTAACTATGAGTAATGGGGTGTTATAGATTTTCTTATTGTTAGTAATTATTTTTAATTGTAGTTTAAAAGATGGTGTAGGCATGTGTAAAGTACCTTTTTTTCTTAGAAAGTATCTTAAAGGAAATAAGAACTTTGTTCATTATTATAAAAGTTTTAATACTACCAAGATATTTTTTAATTGTTCCTTCAAAAAAAAACAAAAATTTTATGTTTCAAGCAAGTTTTTTATTTAATTTTAGTATCTAAAATAATGTATTTTTAACAAAAACACTTATCAAGAAATATTATACTACAAATATTGTCTTTTACGTAAAGTCATAACACATCCCGTGTACCTTTTAAAATACACATCGATAAATTAAAAAAATCGAAGCAACAAACAACAAAAGGAAGAAAACAAACCTCATAGACGAGGAAACCGGCGGTATCCGGTCCTACACCCCGCAGTGGAACCAATCGACAAGAATACAGTAGACACGTGCCCAGATCATATCCGAGACCGCAAACACACGCGCAGTAAAACAGCGCAAAAGAAGAGAGCATAAAACCCAGGAACAATCAGCAAATGATAGAGAAAAATTTGTATACCGCCCTTTTTACCACGCCGGCAGAGGGAGAAAGAGAGAGAGAAAGAATGAGGAGGGGACATCCAACGTATATAGTAGTGTCCTTCCGTTTGCGCGGCGCCGAGGATTAATGGAGTGTCTCCGCTCCGTGCGCACATATACGCAGAGACCGCGGAAAAGAGAAACGGACCACCTCCTCGGCGCATTAAGGCCATCCCAATGGACGGTGATTTACGCCCAAGCGCAGATTCGATGATCGATTGTAGCGGATTCGTAAACGTTGGCGGAACCTTTCTTTGGCTGTTTTCTTTATTTGTCATCTGTAAGAGTAGTTTTTGGTGAAACTTGCAAGTATCATGGATATGTTTTTACAGTTTTATGTGGAACTTTTTCTGTTGGGAAAGCGAGTTGTTTAAATCTCGAAAATATATCTTAAGTCAGAGTGAAATCAGTTTATCATACTATTTGTATTATTTTCTATGGGAGAATATGAGCAGAAGTAAAAATTATAGAGTATGAATTATATGAAATACAGATGACTGAATTAGAATAAAAAAATGTGTAATGAGATTAAGAATTGATGTAACAAAGGATCAACATAAACGGGTTACAATTTAATTTAAAAATTTATCTTCCATCAAAACATTTGATGAGATCATTATCTTTCCAAATTCCTTGTTACCTAATTTTACGAAAAAGAATCATTCATTGGAAACACGGTACACAAATGCGATGTAGACCTACTGTTAACTTTAACTGAACTAACGCTACACTGGCCGTTAGTTAGGACCGGTAGAAAAATGTGCGCGTACTTACGTGAATTTATGTCAGACATTTAAGATATTTTAAACACTTTTCTACTTATGGTAAGTATAAACTTTTTATTATAGATTCGAAGTTTATATTTTTCTACTTAGAATAATAATTCCTACTCGCAGGGAAAGCACGATTTCAAAGATGTATTCATTAACTTTAAATAATCTTTGCTATCAGTATTTCTTTTATCCAAACAACTGAGGAGTATAACCCAAGAGTAACGATACAAGAAAGTACAAAAGTACACCAAAATTTACGTTACTGGTCGGTATAAAATATTCCGGCAAGCCTTGGAAACAGAGTGCAGCCAGCCAGTTAGGCGATGGAATTTTAATTTTTAAACGTCCTTAGCTTAATACCTTACCAAGCTGAGCATAACCTTAAACAACTATGAAAGAACCTCGCCCACCCGAAACTTTACATCGCCTCCAAAAAAAACTTTTAGCGCGTTCTTCGTAAAAACCTTTCTGCTCCAGATACAACAGAGAGCGGAAAAAGTATAAGGTAATGGTAAAAGTTGCGCACTCATCGCGAGTGAATTATAACTGCGCGCGGAGAAAAATTTTCTCGTTACGCGATACGGAACATGATCTGCATTATGGGGCCGGTAATGTCGCGTTATTACTCCCTCAGCATGTGTACACACGGCATACTCCCCCGCGGAACTTTCCCACAGGATAGTCTAGCGGACTATAGTCGAGGTTCCCTTGCGGGAACGCGCCGCTATGAAATCGAAACCAACGTGGCACACGCGCGCGTCTCGTGAAATTGAGCGGAGTAAGTATGAGAAAGAATAAAGAATTTTACAAGGTTATTTGGTAGACAATCGATTGGCTAACTAGAAAATTTTTGTAATTGTTATAATGATAATAAGTGGAACTGAACGTTGTGTAAAGCAAATTTAAAATATTTTGAAAACGACAACGTAAAAATATTATATAAAAATTATTGTATATAGAAATTGAAAATTAAAAAAAAATTATTCTTCGGTGTATTGTAAACCCTCAAACTTTCGCTCTTCAAGCAGAAACTCTACCATCTGAACTATTGTTTTGTTATACTGACAAAAAGTCAATTCATTATCGCCGCATCTCTCGGCAGCCGTCGCAACGTGACCCAATCAGCCGAACACACCACCTCTGCATCTCTGCAAGATCTGCCTACGCACTAGCCGCAATATCCGAATGCGCCGTACGATAAGCGGCTAATCTCGCGGGATGGCGCGATACGCGCATCATCTGGCTTCCATTAGGAGAACGACGCCCGTCGCCTCGTTGATTCATCCACTCGGCGTTCCGGAAAAGTTTTTGTATGCCTCATTCAAAGGCTGCGCATACCGTATAGCTATACGGGGTATAAATAGAGGCTGAACGACGCGTATACGCAGTTTTGTTGAATGAGTGAAAGGACAGTATTAAGGTGATTTTGAAACTTTTTGATATTGAGGAAACGGAGTTTGTCTTTTTATTTGATTTTCAATTTTCGAGAAGTATCTTGTTGTCAAGTTGTTGTAGTTATATAAAAATAATTGAAAAATAATAAATGAGTTTCTGTATTCTTATCGATAATGAAAGGTCTAATTGGAATAAGGAGAGTTGCAATGTGTTTAATCATCCAGTTCTTTTTTTTATAAACCAAATCAAAGGATTAGTATAAAGTATACTTTGATTTTTTGATATTTATTTCTTGTTTATAAAAATGATTGTGTCTAGTGGGAATAAGTAGATTAATTAATTTACCTGTTCAAATATTACTGATTATCAAGTAGCAAAATTACCAACGTAAAAGGTGTAAATAAATATGTTTAAAATACAAAAAAAAAGTGAAATGAAGAATTTTTTAAGCATAAAATAGAAAGTTTTTTATAGTAGTTTTTTGCATCGTTTTTTGTAAGCGACAACATGGCGTACTAAAATAAAATAAGGTAGCATTTGCCGACATATGTAAACATCATTATCAGAATGCGTATTAGTCTGTAAGCAAAAAGTCTTGCGTAGCTAATGAGTGGCCCACATGTTTCTCATTGTAACTCAATTAAATTACATTGAGCCCTGAAATGATGAACAGAGTGCGAGAACCGTAACACCTGACGAATCAATCAACCAATATATTGTAGTTAATTAATTGATCGGCAAATTTTCTCATTAATTAATTTCACACGTTATTCAACGATCTTTAGAATAATAATCCACCGAAAAAAGAATAAACGTAAATTCAGCATCTACTGTTCAAACAACTATCTCTCGCTAACTAAAACTTCTTCAAACCACAACCAATATTTTTCAAACATACACCAAATTACCTCACTAAAACTCACCGTATTAATCTCCCCCAGAAAAACCCACTAAAAGATTCGCAGGCCGATGGCTATCACCCGCAGGAATGTCAATCGCCGTTCAGCTTCGTCGCTTCCAGTCTTTAAAATTCAATCCTCTCCCTCAACCAGATCGATATCAGTCCCTCTACATCCATAAGACTACACGTGCGTAGTCGGCTCATTAGCGACGGCCCGTCACTAAATAAGCCCTCTTCCACCCTCCCAAATTCCTTCGATTTTTTTTCTCCCGCATTCTGTCTCTCTCATAGGCCTCCTGCTGGGCGGACGCGCGCGCCATGTAATAATCGTGTCAGAGCAGGCTCTCGCTCCAAATCCCCCGCGCTCTGAATTAGTCGTCGATGCAAGATAACGGAGCGAGATGGGCCCAAGATCTCGTGGGCGCGCTGACGCGGCAGATGCGAATTCGCGATATGTATTTTTGGATTTGGAATTCCCGAGGAGCGCGTCACGGCTCCTACGCTTTCATCTTCTGTCCGATTTTTGCGTGACATGTGTGTGTGCTTCTCTCTGCTTATGTATGGCTCGGGTGTAATTGCCGCTCGCCTTTGTGATGCGCGCGAGTCACACTGGCTTTCGAGAGTATAGGCTGCTGGTGGGACTGGCTCACTCTGTCTTTTCATACAGTCGGGCTTTGGATTGTCGTTGATTTTCGACGAGGACGATGATGATGGTGATTCGAGGAGATAGCGCGCTGGGGACGAGGGTGTTTGGATCGCGGAGATGCATGGATAGAGAACTGCTTTTTGTTTGATTGCTCGCGCGAGCGAAGTGCCAACTTGATTCGAGCAAAAGAGTATTGCGCGTGATGAAAGAATTGGGATGGGACGAGGGGATGGCTTACTATGAGGGACACTTTTAGTGTGAAAAGATTTTTTTTCTTTGCAGGCTCATTGTGCAGGTTTCGTTCATTGAGAAAATTACTTTTTCATCTTCGCTTGATTGTTACAGTTTGCGTTTTATGTTAATTATAGAATATTGGGATTGGAAATTCAAGATTTGACATTAGCTGGTAGAAATTTAATAACTGTGATTGCAGACTCCAGTTATACAAAATTTTGTATTCTTGCTTGATTAATGAACTAAAGAACCAAGATACCCATATTTTTCCAATTTGTACCACACAATTACAAACCACAGTACTGAACTTAAAGCGTCCAAAATAATCAAGAATTCATTAAACCAAACAGCAACCTCACCTCCCATCCCCAACATATGACACCTCCAGCACCGTGTACCGAATCCATGTACGAAAAGCATACAGCTAATAGATTCCTTATCTCCTCCTTCTTTCTCTCTCAGCCCGCGGCAGCAAAGCGAGCCGCGCACAGCCAAAGATACGCATCTATATACCATACACAAGAAGGGACACCTGCGCGCACGGGCCACACTTGTCGCATATGTACGCACAATAGCCCAACCCTGATTAAAAGGCGTACACAGTCGCCCAGCCGACATTTGGTCCCCCGACTTTGTCCCTTTCATCTCCGGGTATCGATGGCCGCCTAATGCTGATTTAATCAGAATCACGTCCACCCCCTGTTAGTTCGCTGGCTCACGAGCGACAGAAGGTGGATGCAAATGTGCACTTGCAGGAGCGAAAGTTTTTCATTTGCCGGCGTTACGGGCGATTTGGTACGGATTTGATGTATCGATGGGCAATCTTGTGTTATGTATGTTTTTGAATTTCATGAGTGAGCGATTATTGCGCGACGTCGCGCGCGAGGTTTGATTAAATCAGGGGACGAGCGGCTGGATATGCATCGCGACGAGACAGAAGAGGCTATGGGCGGGTGGCGAATTTATGAATTTTTTCGACGGACACGACTGACGGAATAATTGGCGCGCCAGTTTTTATTGGATCACGGTGGGTTGGCGTGCGAGATTCGATTAAAGTTTGATTGATTCTATTACATGGTGAATAAGTATTCGAAAAATTACTGTGTTATAGTTGGGATGGAGTCGTAAGCAAAAAATAATTATTATATGTCGTATATCACATATTGCTAAAAATTTAGTAAATTTGACTGATCTTTTATAAAAAATTGAAGTAAAAAAATACGACGTAAACTCGTAACATAATGACGTTTGTCAGTTTGTCTTCATCTTAATAAAGTATGAAAACATTATGCAAAACCACTATTTTATCAAACCTTTCATTTCTACTTCACTTAAAAATATAAGGGTACTCCGTTTGATTAAACTACCGTCAATTTCATTTGTTAATACATATCGGCTCCCGCCGAATTCCCAATTCCAAACATCAATAAAGCCAATATCAATGACTCTCGTGAATAATTCAGCATTACCCCAGCACCGCCACATCCACACACTCATAAACCGCAAATCCTCAATAATTGCAGCCCGTCCAAAATCTCAACTCCCCTCCCGCACCCCTAAAACCCAAAAAAAAATCCATCATCCTTCGCTCTCTCCACGCCGAAGTATCATCCCCCGATCCAGCCAAAAATTAACATCGGGCCCACAATAAATACCGAGGCCAAACAACGTACAACCTCCCCAAATCCGAAAACCAAACTGACTTTCCACCGTAACCATCAATCCTGCTTTCAAACCCCCGTGTACATACACCCTCGAAAATCATACGAGTGTTGCGCGCTCGCGTACAGCTAGAATCACCAAGTATAGGCGCACTTCAGAGAGCGAGGGGGGAGGCTGCACCCCAGCGTCTCGAGCCATATGGCCGATACGTATACACGGCGATTATTGCATTACGCGTTGCGCTTTTCGGGAGAGACGCCAAATTGAATTCATTATCGCGCGCGCGCAAGCCTCATTGGAGAGGACTGTGTAACTCGATTTATCGGCCCGTGACGAGGATAGGCCCAGACGTGCGCGCTGGTTCTGGACACCCTGGTGCGTGCGCTCGTGTAGGTATATGTACGTGTAAGGAAGGCGATTCGCCGAGGTCGTCGTGATTGAGATGTTAGACGAGGGTGCGTTAAAGGTTCTGACGGTCGGAGGTGAGGTGATGGAAGGCGCAGTGTATGGAATGAATTTGCCGGGATGGATTGGTATGCTGATTTTGGGTTGAGGGATGGGGAAGGGTGGATGGGTACGGTTTAATGTGGCGTTTTTACGCTTTAAAGTGTATAAGTGTAGGAATGGTTAATAATGTTATAAAAAAGCTGACGATTCCCTGGTAGAAATTTTACTATTCGAGACTACACTGAGTAAAAAATCTATAGATAAAAATAACTGCATTGAGCCCTTAAATACAAACAACTGTGTTTGTTAATAGATTTCCTATTAAAACAAAAAATTATTAATTGGAACAATGTTTTAATTATATTTTTTCTCAGTGTATAAAATAACTATTTTTGACAGTTTTCTTTCTTTTAAACCATCATTAACAGATCATTAAATGGCTATTAAATGGAAATATGTAGACACCAAGATCATATCATTCAGAACTTAAAAAATTAGCACTGTAGCACCTACAGCTCATTGAAATAAAAACTTTATTTTTAATATGAAATCGTTTAAAAGGCTTTTCGGAGATCTTGGAACATCCCGAGCCGGGCATAT
>JAPYZA010001157.1:0-22608 GCA_030522685.1 Eupelmus azureus | reverse complement strand
TTATGTCCTCGGGCGCGGGGAGGAGCGGCACCCCTAAGCACGGAATTAGTCGGTAATGCGCGCCTGCGGGTCCCTGGAAGAGAAATCAGTGTGCGTTATCTTCTATACGCCCTCTTACGTGATTTTTAGCTGCACTGCCGATTCTCTCGAAAAGAGAGATTCTTGCCGTCGCGCCTCTTTCTCTTATCGCGATGGGTATACTGTGTACCTGGAATTTTTTTAGGAAGGTCGTTTGATTATGATGCGATTTAAAGCTTATGATGCTGTCTCTGGGACTTTATGTTCCGCCAGACTGTTATATTTTCATATGGTTCTTCTGGTGGAAACGCGAATTAGGAAATACATAATAATTAGCCATTTAGTTAGAGAGCAAACAAAAATAAGCCAGTGCGACTGAACATTTTTTATCTAGCATGAAACGCTTTTTTAACAGTTTTTTTTAGATTTAATGGATCAAGAAATAGTTACAAGTAATGGTAACCTTATTTCTTGCATAATAAGTAACTGATTAAATGATTAAACAATTAAATTTTTGTTGAAAAATATAAAACAGATATCTGCTAATATTTAGTAAAGATAGTTCAGAAACAATTAATGTATTAGAATCATTACTTCGTAACATTAAAAATCTTTGTTTTTGATGAAAGTTTCTTATATTCATAATAAACTGCAGGATAAAAGTTTGATTAAAGATTTGAGGTAAAGCTAACTTAGGTCGACAGATGTTAGAAAATTATTAGAAAAGGCGTTTTTTATGTAGTATTAAGAAATGGTCAGTTTCGCAAGCTATTCATTAGTTTCCTCGCCATATCGACTAATTTGGATTTCCACCAAGGTCATGTTTTTTTGTTTCTTACTCCTTTCAAAATAAGAACCCGGCAAGCACAAAGAATCAAATATAGCTGAAAACCAAAACTACGACTAAAACTCAATCTCCAATCATTCCAAAACTCCAAACCTACACCAACACTCAACCTAATCTACCATCCACCCGCAAACCCATCCACGCCCGCAGTATACAGCCATCCATTCGCTATTCTGGATACACATTGCGTTTTCATTAAGCACCACCGCCTCACAACCTACGTATATATATAAAATATCCGCGCGCCTGCTGCTCTTGGCTCTTTCTCTCCTCGTGAAACTTTTAGTACATCGACTCTACTCCCCCTCCCTCCTCTCTCTCTTTGTCGCCGATTCTTCATGGCTCATTCCGAGCTCTCGCTCTCTGAAATCCCACGAGCTCGCGCGGTGCGTGTGTGCGGAAACGGTATACATACGCGCGCGTTCTACCCCCGTGCGCTAAAAGCATATCTGTGTCGTCGTCGCCCGCGCGCAGCGCGCGGGGAGGCGAGGGACAAGCTGGCTGCTGTTGCTGCTTTTCCGTCGACTACCGCGCGAGCAGCTCTTATTCTTGCGCCTTTATACTATAGCTTTGTATGAAGGTTACTGACTCAACCGTTGCTGGATGAAGGAGGGGAAGGAGCATTTTTCAGTTTGCCGTGTGGATTTTTTTTGCGTTGGTTGCGGATTTGAACGGTGGGTGTGTTTGAGGGATGCTTGGATTGGAGGGGTTTTTAATTGAAGGAAATTGAGGGGTTGGAGGGTTTTGATGTACGGTTGTGTAGGGATTTTTGAAATACGAGATGGTACTGGAAATTATCAGTAATTTTGTGAAACAGGTTTGCTCGTTTGAATAAATTTTAATAGTCACGTACACTGGAAATATAGCTGTCACGTAGCCGGGCGGTTCATATAAATTTTCCCGATATGGATTTTCGCTTAATTCGACAGGATTTGGATTTATTGCAATTAACAATATTCACGTGCGAGTATGACGTTCGAATGTTACCGTTATAATTAAATTCTTTTACGACTCCGATTTTATTAGGAGTATTATATTAACGAACCCAATTACATTATTATAATAAATGCGACTCAAATACGTAACCGACTATTCAATTAGCACTAAAATAACTTCCGAAACTACTGTACAAACTAGCTCCTTTAAACCTCCCCGCAATTTTCACAAAAACACACATTCACAACAAACCAACTACTCCAATCGGCTCAAGCATACACTACAAAATCGGGCGAAAACTAATGATCATACTGTACAATCGAGCAGCCGCAGAGCCGAGAAAAAAGCAACTCACGCGAACGAGAAGTAGAGATCGGAGTCTGGGCAAATATTTGTCAGTTTAATTAGAAGGCCCGGGCGCGGAATGCAAATATTGGGAAGGCTGAAGAGCCGGCGAATAATCGAATCATAAATATTGATCGGCGCGGAGTCGGCGCGCATCTTTGGAGCCCGCGTCGCAGGCGAGGCGGCTCCCGCGGGAGCCGCACGGCACGCACTCGACTCCGCGCCGGCTGTTTGCAGTCGATGATTGCGGTTAATTACGACGCGCCCTGCTTATACGCACTGAATCCACATGTATCTCTTTCTCTCTGTGTTTGCGACGGGGTTTGATTTGTCTTTCGTTCGGTTACAGCTGGATTGTATGGAGCTGAGTATAGGTTCTTCTTTTCGTTTGACTTTAGAGAGCGATGGATAAGGGGGCACGTGGGTGGACTTTTCTTTTTGATTGAATTTTTTGAGGTTTACGTGTAGAAAAAGGGTTTCAGTTTTAGGATTTATATTAGAATGAAATTCTTTATTTGCAAGTAGGTTAAATTGATAATTTAGGGTAAAGATACTAACTCACATTTGTAATCGTTTCATTCTATCAATGAGAAAAAATTTGATTAATTTAAAGTTTTTTGAACGATTGTTTACTGGAGGTTCAATCACAATTTGCTCAAATTTACTGCGGACTAAAATATATCAAATAAAATAACATAATATTCAATTGAGGTATGCAATTAGAATATTTTGTTATATCAACTAAATTTTTTCGTTAGTGTAATAGGCATTGGTTAGGAATATAAACTAACTTTAGAGATTACTATATTTTGACAACTTCTGTGTTTCTGAACTTTTTTGTATATAGACAGAGACAAAAAGGTCTAGTAAAAATTAATATATTTTTTTGAAATAGTGGATTTCAAGTCAGAGGAAGCTACTATATTTTATAAACCACATCATGTAATAAAATGTCATTAAATATTTAAAAATTGTAATTCCTGATAATTATTTGACTGTATTTAAATCATTTTATTCTCGAAATTAAAAGCAAAGCTGTATCAAATAAAAAACTAAAAAATATCCCAACTCAACCACATAAAACACTCAAACTCAAATTTTTACAACAATCCAGGAAAATCACCCTCAATCACAAAACTCAATGACTCGGCATACCCTCGCCTCTACCCTTCAATCTCCACACACATAACCAACCTCCTTGAACCTCCCTAAAAATCCAGCTAAATTAAACGACCAAAAAGCCGCTTTCCAGCTACATCCGAAACTCGAGCCCGGGAATACATTAGCCGTTTTCCTACCGCGCGCTCGGATTAATTTCCTCTCTGGGCTGCGCGCGCTCGGCGCGTGTTTGCACGTCAATCCATCGGGCGGTACACTCGCGCGCATCATAACGATTCCCTCTGGGAGCTAGGCTCGCGCCGGGGTTAACCGCGCGCACGTGGATTCAAGAGCGGCGCTCGCCCTCGCAGCAACTGTGACGCTCCGTGTGGATTTGAGGATTCGTGTGGGGTTCGTTTGATAAGGATGGACTCGGCGTTTTTTTCTGGTTTTCAGTTGGATGAAGGGAATATTGTTAGTGGAACGTTTTAGATGGTTTTATTGATATAGGAGTTTACTTAATGTTGGTTGTTTATAATGTACTATAGCTACATTGATAGTTTTTCCGTTGAAATCAAGTTTTTTTATTAGATTTTGTTTATTTTATTTGTTTCCATTTTTATTTCATTGGAATGTATATACATTGGAAAAAATTATTTCTATTCTCCATCAAAAAAACAAAAAAAAATCTCATATGAAATCACACAAAAGATCTAAAAAAAACAAAACTGAAAAAATTCAATCGCGTCTCAATCTATTAAAATCCACCCCTCTAGCCGTCAAAACCGTGAAATCCAACGACAATCCTGCCGCCTCCCATAAAACGGTCCAGCAGAATAAAACAGCGGAACCTTAAAATTCAATCGACACTCTAGCGATCGGAAAAAGCGCACAGTCCAAAAAAAATCCAAGCGTCGCAGATGGGCCGCAGGACACACGCGCCTCGTGCGCGACGATGCGGAAGCCCCATACGTCAACGTATAAACACTTGCGCAGGGTCGGCGCGCGCGCTTCCTGGACCGGGACGAGAGAGAAAAAAAGTCGCCAGACTGCATGACGAGGGGCGGTGGAAAAATGAAAACAGCCAGTGCGGATAGAGAAAACAGTGCGGCAAGTGGAGAGAGCGTAGAGTGAAATTAAGGCGATGAAGAGATGTTTATGCTTTTTGGGATGATGTGGGGGGGTGGGGGTATAAAGCGCGGACTGCTATGATGATTATTGAGAGTGCGATGGTGGTGATGATGCAGTGTTGCGGAGAGAAGCGTGGATTTGAGGGTAGGGATGCTTTCGATTTGATTGTATGGGCATGGTTTTTTGGATGTCTGAAGGGAAATTTCGTGATTATTTTTATTGGTGATTTGCTGAGTTAGAAGATTGATTTTGATTATTGTTAAAATATTTAAGCCGCTGGTGTTTCATAACGAATAATATTAGCTGTTACACTAAAATTTACCATTAATGTATTATTAATATTGTTACTGAAATGAACTGTATAATTAATATTAATATACCGATTGCCAACTAATCCATAATTTATTACAGAATCCAGTAACTGCCAATTACATCAAAAACTCCTATAATGATCACAAAACAACCCGCAAGTCAAAAAGAAACTCATTACCCATCAAAGTAAAAACTCTACCATCAGATCAGCACGCAAGAAGAAAATCCTTCGAAAAAGAGCTGTATAGTACTCGAACGAGGGCGCGCGATGTGGACACAGTCAAGCACCGCTGGCCAGCTGATTGATTGTCTGCGCTCGTTGTCTCTCCCAAGCGACTTCGATCAGGGATAGGGTGACGTGTAGTTCTGCGAGTGCTATTTAGGACCGCATCATCGATGGTTGAGCTCGAGTTGCGTCAAGTCATTATGGTAACAAAGTCGCGGTGCTTGCTTAAACGTAGGGATTAAAGTGACGTGAGGCGAGCGTGACTTTATTGGATGGAAATCGAGGTGCGATTGCTGGTGGAATGAAATTGAAGGTGGTGCCGTGACCAGTCAAGTGTGTATACTGGATAGATTTTTGGAAATATCGGCAGGGTTTTCTACTCAATAGTCACCCAATACTTTGGGTGAGGTTAGGGGACTCGTTGAGTAAAAAATCAGTGTAGTGAGCGCGGATGATGAGATTAGGTCTGACGAACATATGTTCAGGAAGAACAATCGAGTAGAAATTTAGCTAGTTAGGTCTGATATCTAAAAATTTGTTCAGTCCTAAGACAGCTGTAACAGGATACTAAGAAGAAAATCAATGTTCCCAATATACTTTATTATTGTTTCACAACTAATAACAAAGATGTGAATATACTTTTTGAGAAATATACAAGTTATTCCTTAAATATATTAAATTTGGATCTCACCTCTTTAAATTCATTACCAATTAAAGAACTCTCCAACATACAAAAGCCGCACCATCCAATATACGCGCAACGACCCCCTACAAAACAAAAGAAAAAAGCTCTATCCTCATCAAGGCATCGATTCTCAGAGGCGCAACGGAACAAACGCGGCTCGCGCCGCAGCCGAAATCCGCCAATATCGGCCAATCGGCGCCGAATCGACACTCAATGGGATTCATCGCACGTTCGCTATACATACTCTCATTACTTTCTTGCGCGATCTCGCTCTATATCTCTCCCTCTCCCTATTTCTCTCTCTCGAATACATATACACAGATCGGAAAAAGAAATCCCGCGGGTCGCAAATAAAGCAGCACACGCGACAAGAAAGGCAAGAACGCGACGCAGTGAGAGAGGGAAAGAGAGAGAGAGAGAGAGAGAGAGAAAAGAAAGGAAAGAAAGAAGTCCCGCTGGTAGGGGGGCAGGCGCGCGGCTCCTGATTGCTGTCGCATTGTGAGCGCGACTCTGTGTCTCTCGATATAGAGCGACAATGCGCGCGACGGTGGGAGGGACCGGGCAGAAATTAAACCCACGAGACAATGGGTCAAGCGTCCTAAGAGTTCGCGCCGAACACGCCCTCGCCTTATGCGAGCTGCGTTATTTTTTTTCTCTCTGTTTTACTGATTTTTTTCTCTCTATTTTCAGTTGTTGACGGTGCGCTCCGTGCGCATGGTTTGTCACTGTGCTCCGATTAGTCGGTTGAGACGGTTACGCGGGATGCGATGATTGTAGTCAGGCGTGCGTTTTGCCGGTTTGTAGATTGTATGTGAGGTTCACTGCGTAGACTATGAGTTTATGATTGGGAAGAGGACTCTGATGCTGATGTTTGTCCTTTTGATTTTATCAAATAACTATCGTCAAATATTAACTTCTAAAGTTGTAGGCCAGAAAATAGCATGGAATCCACATTCACTAGGGATAAATTAGCCATCAAATAGAATCATTTCTACTAGGGTTTAAATTAACACATTTACAACCTCATTATTTATCTATAAGTTACTAGATTATGTAAAGAATAATGTAAATAATGAAAGCGAAGAATTTTTCAGCAGTTAAGTAGTTAAGTTGGGAAATATAATTTTCTTTCTTTATTTTGACTATTGATTTCTACACAGTTTAATTAATTGAATATAGAATTTGTTTCATGATTAGAAATCGGAGCTGATAAAACTATTAACTATACTAGAAAATTAAATATTTATAATTATATTATTTATAAAATAAAATTCATCATCAATATATTAATCTAATTATCAATCAAATAAAGTCTCATAACCTAGAATCGTCGAAAAACTCAAACAAAATCCTCTAAACACTCAAGTCTAGTCCAGCAACACGTCTCGACGACCTCGCGGCGGCCGCCGGCAAAGCTACGAGGCCCCAAAATTCGTTAAAAGCGTAGTAGTCGCAGCAGTACAGTAAAAGCGGCCCGGCCAAGAGCGGTGATTTAAAATCAACATAACCTCGTTTCGCCCAAAGACGTTCGGCCCGCCTCGAACAAGCTCCGTGTCTCTTCCGAATAAAAGAAAAAAAAGACAGCCAGAGAGATGTACAAGCGAAAAAAGGGTGAGGGCGGGGAAGGAGAGGGAAGAGACGCGGAGGCATCCGCGCAATCGAATCAGGGACTCGGTCTCGCAGTAAACTTGTAAAACAATAAAAGCTTCCGGTGGTCCCCCGTCTCCGACTTGGCCGGACGATGTCGAGGAGAGAGAGCGCTCCGCGAACTTTCCGGGAGATAGAGCCGAGCTGGGGTCGCGCTTGGCTGGATCGCGAAAAGGGAAACGGACTTGCGGGGAGAGAGAGAGGAAACGAGCTTGGTGACGAGTTCAAGTTGAGAAGAGACCGCAGCGGAGGTCTAGCCGCTTTTCCACGGACGACTTTGGTGGAGTTGGACTTTGGCATGGTGTGGTGCAACGTAAGTTAGGTAAGAGTAAATGTACAATAGAAGATGATTTGGTGTATCGGTTGGGTGCGCTGAATTTCTGATTGTGGGTAGGATCGAGGGCATTTGCCGATCAATTGAATATTGATATTTGGAAGATTGATGAATAAAAAGACCGATGCTAATTGCTTCAATATGAATAAAGCCGTTTGATTGTATTACATTAATGACCAGCTTAAATGGTACATGATCTACTTTACTTATAAAAGGTGACAGAATTCTATGTGACGCAGCTTTTAACCAAAATCAATTAAAAACCTTTAATCAAGTAATGTAAAGTATACGCTGAAAAGAATCTTTGGAAAAATGACAATATTGGATAATTAAAGTTACAATACAGGAAATTTTACTATACAAGTGTAGAAAAATTTGCGATCCATATTATAAATTACTGCACTGTCTTTTTTCAATTTTTAGTATTAAAATTTTTACAAAGTTCCTCTCTTAGTACCCCAACAGTTCCTTTACCTTCTCTATAACTTACAAATTATTTCCCAATTATTATTATAAAAAAAAAGATTATCGGCGAACAAACGACCATCTCCTTAAATAAAGAAAAAAAAGGAAGATCGAAACACAGACAATGAGACGCAATCACACGTGATGAAAATCGCGGGGGCAAATGAGTCGAGCCGCCCGCTCGGCTGAGCTCGTCGAAATAAGGGCGAGTACTTAAGAATAATGAAAAAGAAATGAAGCAGGTCGCGAATGCCTCCGCAGAGGAGCGTCGCCAGGCGCACTAGGGACGACTGAAAGGACGAAGAAAAAAAAAACGAAGGAGGAACCAGATAGAGAGCGGAGAGACAACGCGGTGGTAGAAAATTGCAGTCACGATCTTTCTCTCACTTCACCCCAGGAAGTATTTCTTCCGAGTCGGTGCACCGCGGCGGAAATGAAGATTTCGCATCTGAATTTTTGCGCGCCAGAGAGGAGCCAGCCATCCGCGTCGTCGGGCATCAAATCCGAACTTATGCACGAGAGTAAAGTGTGTAACTTCGGGGTGGAGTAGAGCCGGAGAAAGTCATAGAGGGGGACAATAGACGGAAAGTCAACTTCTCTCCCTCGCCTCGCGCGCGCGCGCGCATTCGTCGCGTTAATTTCTCAACCCCGAGTGTATTCCAGTTTCCTCATCCCCCCATTATCGAAGCGCCCTTTCGGAGAGTACATATCCGGTGACCCGATTTAAAATCGACGGGGAGAGAGAGAAAGAGCGAGCGATTTCCCGGCCGGAAGCTCGGCGACGCGAGGCAATTTTTCGCCGGCGCACAATGGCGATATTGTTCGGGATCGATCGTTTTTGACGATGTGAAGAAGGGCTGTGCTAGCAAGAGGTGTGTGGGAGAGTATAGTTGACGGTCAGCGTCGATTGGACGGTTTAATGGCCTAAGTGCCCAGGAGTGATTTCCGTGGTGGAGTAGCGGACGATGACTTTTGATGCTGGTCGTCTGATGCCTTGTCTGTTCGCCAGGGTTGTTTTTTTATTATGATGTGCTTGTTCGTTCTGTGAAGTTTTATTTTAAGACGATAATCGTTCGGTATTAATTTCTTAAAGTGCTGTTTAATTATGTGATTGTTGGGATTGTAATTGACAGTACTGTTTTTTGCACTTAGTGATAATCGAATATTAATATTGAAAAGATTCACTTCTTTTATAGTGTAAAATATTATTATTTTATCCGATCTTAAAGATACATTTGTACTGAATTCATTTTTGTTATTTAAATATTGTGCTGCTGTGAATAATTATTCCTCTGGAATATAATAATGCAATTATAAATGTACTGTGGCAAGATATACCTTAAAATTCAAGTAATGATGAATTAAGTTTATTGATTCATGAATAAACCTATAATATGTCTATAAATTATATATTTATTTTCAAAGAATCGATTATTATAACTGATATAAGTTTCATTTGTAGTAAATCTTTTAGACTAAAAATTCATCAAATTAAAGTTAGATTATAATAAATTACATTGCAAACCACAGTCACATATTTTCCAAAAAAATTTTCTATGGATAAATTTTTAGTCATAATTTTGGAAAACATGTTAGAAATATATTGGGTACTGTAATTTTCGTGAGTTTTTGCCGATTTATTGTTAACTGTTTATCCAACAATTTACTAATTTAATCAGTGATATTCAATATATTGGAAATATGTTACTCGTACTTTCGATTTATATGCAGGTTCCGGGTCTATTCGAACTTGAGTATAGATCTTATGTTGTTAGATCAGCTTCTAAGCGAGGCCCCTTTTAGATTCATATTATCTAAAGTATTGGTTAGTTTTTGATTATTTTTCTAATAAATTGGTTGCGTTGTTGAAAAATATTAAAGCAATATTAACAAGATCGTTTTCTATAAACACACCCACGTGGAAATAATCTATCTTGTATACAAGCATTTTATACATACTGTATAGAAATTTTAGATACAAATCATACACATTTCCCTTAAACAATTTCATATACAACTTATGTTTTGTAATCTGATCTAAAATTTAGGCCTTACTGGCTATACGTTTCGCCTGAACCATAAAGTTTCGCAAAAATGCAAAAATTTTGCCTACTGGCTAAGAAGAGGAAAGTATATTATGTATTATATCGTATAAAAAATCTCTTAATCGTCGATAATTTTATTTTTATTCAACAGAAGCTATAATTAATCATCAACTTAATATAATTTTATTTAAACGAAGCAACCCCAAATAACGAAGAAAATAGCTGTCAGTTTTCGGATTTGAAAATTGATTATAATCACCTGAATGTGAGCTTGAAATCTATTTTCGGCAATCAAATCTGATTTAAGTGTTAACAGAAATTTTCAAACCTGAGTGATGACAGTTTTTGATTTTGTTCTGTTTTATGATTTGTGGAAAATTGTAAATTGTCTACTTACGTGTGCGTGCCTACGATATATACCTTTTGGCGCATAAGTCGATCTTGACGAAGCTCTTAGCAGCTGTGCGTTCTTGTACGTATAGATACTCGGTTGCTATAGCAGTGAGATGACATTAGTAGAAGCACCATCATACGCTGCGTATATTGTCAGTGTATCAGCTGTAGGGCTAGGCTATCCCTCTATAGTCGAAGTACTGTGCATTTGATATAGCATAATATGATTTCGTGGTTGCGTTTGATCTGTAATGGCAGAGACGACTATTAGCGGGTCAGTCTTGGGTAATCCAGGCTGCTGCCTGAGATGCCGTGATTGCGGAAGGGGGAGGGGGGTGCTATTAGGAACTACTAACTTAGCCTCAAAGACTTGTACACTTATAATTTTCTTTTTTTCAGACTATATGAAGTTTTATTTACCTACAAGATTAGCAGAAAATTTAACGCGTAGGGGCCAAATTAGAGACTATTTTTTGTTGAAAGTTCTAAAATCTGCAGAGTTATTTTAAAATATTTATTAAAATGCCAAGTTGACTTAAGTCTTAGTGCTCTCACCGTGAAAATTTGATTGTGGTTTTTGCAGTTCATTTTCCAACTCGAGCGTATGTAATCATCGCTAAGGCAAACACGGGAGCTAGAATATGCGTGCGGAGAGAACGGTGACAGTTTGCTGTGCGCGTAACTGTTATTAAACCTGCAAGCGATGATTATGTATAAGAGCTTATTTAATTAATGGCTTGACATTGCAATTGAATTGGAAACAGTTGAAATATCCTTGCAGTATTATATGAGAATAATCATTATTTGAAACAAAAGCGATTTAAGATCAACTATTAAAGGCACATGATTGAAATTTTTGATCAATGAAACAATAATAATTATACAGTATAGAGGATATAATTAACAGATAACGAGAGCACCACATTTATTTAATTCTCTCATAAAATTCGCATAAACTCCTCGCACGAACAATTAATTCTTTACTTGCCTAACCAAAACCAACCTTTTACCAAAGTCGACAGATCCTCTAAGGCGTCAATATGCCAATCGAGCAATCCCTACACAGGTCAGTCAAAGCATCCCACAAATCCAGCCCAGAAAAGCTAACTGTCCTAAAGCATCGCCATCGCATGCTCCACATCCCCCGCGAAACGCCAGCATATATACACACAGTCATACACATCCACTGCTCCGTGTAACTCGAGAGCCTTCGTGATGCAT
Organism: Eupelmus azureus; assembly: GCA_030522685.1. NCBI lineage: Eukaryota > Metazoa > Arthropoda > Insecta > Hymenoptera > Eupelmidae > Eupelmus > Eupelmus azureus. The sequence continues at coordinate 10,905 of JAPYZA010001157.1, read as the reverse complement.
CACGCCAGCTCTCCCGAGAGCAAGAGAGACGTCACGTGCGTATCCGATTCCCGTGGGATATATACCTCTCCCGGTGCAACTCTCTCTCTCTCTCTTTCTCTCTGTGTGTATTGTACATGTATATATCTGCATAGGATATGATTCCGTTATATGCGGGAGGGGCTGAGAGATGCTCGCGTATATAGACGTACCTACCCTTCTCGCGGGAAAAATTTTAGCGCGCGGAATTCGCCGCTGGGTTTTACGTTTCGACGGCAGCTGTAGGTTTTGTGCAAAGCTCTCGCTTAGCCTTTGTAGTTTACTCTTTTTTCTTTTGTTTGGAATAGAGCTCGTGGGCAGTGTATTTGCAATACGGCGAAGAGTCGGTAAGAGATACGCAGCAGGGGATGATTGTACGCTTTGCATCAATGAGTGGATCGTAAAGAACAACGCAATAGCCTTGTCAAATTATTATGATTTTGTTTGTGCAATAACAAAGCACTTGAGTTTTATGAAAAATTCCGGTTTACACAGCTGAATGTTCGCCTGCACTTTCTGTTTTATACACAGGAATGGATATACGACTGCGCTTTACGATGCATTTCCAAATAAACATTTTACATTTACACGCGTGTACGAGTAGAGCGCGATCCTCGGGCCACGAAATTACGGCAAAGTAAAAGAGCGGTAAGAGCGTTTAGGGAAAAGCCCGTGTAACGTCGGGCAATCACGCGATCGGCTGCGGTCAGCCATTTTATAAAGCGGAGTCGAGAAGATCGATGCTCATCCGCGTAAAAGGTTGGCCGCTTGGTATCTGTGAGCGAAGGTAAGAGAGAGAAAGAGAGAGAGAGAGAGAGAGACGTCAACGAGTACAGGGCAGCAAAGACGATAGTGAAAAAGCAGTCGGCACGCGAACTATCGTGTTTATATACGCTAATATATCGTGTTTTATTCTAGAATGATGAGAAAAGAAGACATTGTGATTATTTTTTTATGAATTGTTATTAGAAGGGTGTTTCTGAACAGGATGCGATGGTGTTGTGCTTTTAGTTACATTTTTGTAGGTAGGTTATTAAAGAATTAGAAATTTGAGAAAGTATTGAGAGTAAAATATTATATATTATTGATAAAATAATATTTATGACTTATTAACGTATATTTACACGTAAAAGGATTATTTTTAAATATTCATACATTATCAATGATACAAAGTACTTTGAAATATTTACTATCATTAATTCGGATCTTAACAGCATAAATCAGTTCAAAATATTAATATGCTAGCACATCAAAACTTAATTTAACTTATTTTAAAGTTACTATAAACTATGTAGTGTTGTAAATTGAAAAATATTTTTTAAACAAAACGATTTCATTATTAATATTATCAAAAAATTTACATAACCAGACTTACATCTGAACTTCAAACTAGAATTTAAGTATTTATTAAAAATTAAATTAAATACTGTTTGATAAGTTTAATTTTGAAATAAAGATGTGATTAAAACAAGTAAATTTTTAAACAACTCATTCCTGTATGTCTATCTATAATAAATAAAAAATATCTTGATTACTTGCAGGTAGTAAAGATCCTAAAAAGCAGTTATTTTAAACTTATACTGGTAAAAGATATTTATTAAAAGTTTAATTGTACAAATTAATAGATTTTACAGATCACTTTTCTCCTTAAGTATTATGAATTGGACCATTATTTAAAATTACATCAGTTTACAATATGTAACAATATCTGATATATGATCAGAGCTTGGAGTAAAAAGTCTTTTAAACAAAGACAAGAACGACAAAGAAAAGTATGGTTATTAATATTACTTTGTCGTTCTTGTCTTTGTTTAAAATAAAAGATAAAAGTATGGTTATTAATATTAATCATCAAGCAGCACAGATCAAAAAAATGCTTTTTAATACCCGTACCAATATCTAAAACAAAAACGAGAAAAAACTGACCATTATTACCCAACGCTCGACTAGTTCTCATATCTTTCTCAACGAGCAAGGCCGCTCGCGCGCTTATAAATAAAGACCAAGGGGGCAAGGGTTGGCCTCGCGCGCGACTATACGGCGGGGGACTCGTGTAATAAGCGTAATGGATATAGCACTCCCGCAGGCAGGCTTCGGCGCCGGCTCCTCCTTTCTGCATATACAGCTCGTTCTTTCTCTCTCTCTCTTTTACCTTTCTCGTCATCCATATATGCTGCTGCTGCGTTAGCCCTCCCACTCAGCGGTGTTCCGCGTTTGCTAAGGCAGTGGTTTTGCCGATCGTACTTTTATGTTCGCTTCGGTCTCCGGTCTTTGTTTATTTAGTTTTTTTGTCTTTGCTGTATGGTTGAGGCTGTATGTGGGGGATCGCCGATTCGAATTGTGAGCGGACGGTTTTGCGATCGAGGGTATGGGATATCTTTTTGACAAAGTAAAATGAGGATTTTTGAGAAGGTGCTGCACGTTATAATGTTGTTTTAACTGTTTGATAAGAATTAATTTATGTTTTTGGTTTTATGTCGAGGAATCCTTTGTTTGTCGAGCTTCTGAAGTTTTTAACGGGTATGAGGTATTTTAACCTAAATAACAGCGAATTCACACAATTCGCTCTTTGTGCTTTATGCTAGTACTTTATATTTAATGAAAAAATAGTAGTACTAAACACTATTGATTGTTTATCTCCTACCGTAATGCAATTCATAAGATAATGAATAACACTTTTTTCATAAAGTATTCTGTAATACAAAGCACAAAGTGTAAAGAACACGACGTGAACTTGCTGTAAGATTTGCAATATCGATTGTATGAACATACGTACATTTACATTAACAACTATTTTTCAGTTATCGAAAAAAAACTTTTACTGACATTTTATTGATATTAAAAGTAATGTTGAATGGAAAAAGAAAAAAAATTAACTCACCGAGGTTGATAACCTCAAACCACGCGTAGGATTTGTAAAAGTTTGCGCTTCAACCATGTCACACTTCAAAACTGTCAAACTGGCCACATCTGTTAATAAATAAAATTTCCTGCGTCAATATTCATTTAACAAATTCAAGATTCAAAAACAACAATAAATAACTACATTAATTTTCTATGACACTTCCCATGCCATCTCGTACGTCGAAAAACTAACCGGATACCGGAATGAGAAAACCGCAATGGCGTCAGCACCGTAGCGGTCTAACGGACATTCCACAATAAAGACAGTGGCATGCTATTCCATTTCATTTTGTACAACCTATATTCCATATTCAATTTTTATTGATAATATAAATTTTATGATTAAGTTTTTTATATTGAATTTGCAAATTACAAATTTTCAAATAAATTTAGTCAGAAAGCTCAAAGTTTGTCGTTTACTTTTCTAATTCAAGATGAGAAATAACGCGAAAACGCAAAAACGCGAAATTTGAAATATCAAAATAAAGGGTTTTGTAACTGCAGCAAGAGTTTGCAATAGTTTAAATAATCAATGCTAATATTACAATTTTACATACCTACTGATACAGTGCTTGATATATTATATCACTTTTAATAAAAAAACTCAAGAACAATCGCGCATGCGCAATTATACAACTCATACGCCATCTACACCCGCTAAAACCGAACAATCGAACTAAAGTTTTTTAATTTTAATTAAAAAAGAAAATAAGAAATCGGCGACGATATCTATTTATACATTATCGCGGCTTCGAAAAAGCCCGTTTTCGTATGCGAGCGTGTAAACAAGCTGCACGCATAGCGCGAGTCGCGAGCGGTGCTGTGATTTACGAGACGCGCTCGGCGGAGGCGCGCGGCGTTAAAAGGAAAGAAAACGAGGCGCCAGTTGAGAAAATGAATTCTTTTTTTCTGGTGGATAGATAGACAAGCATTTCGATCTGTGAGATTGTAGGGAGTTGCTATTGTTGGATAGGATGGGTATGGAAGAGTTTTTAGATTTGGTGGTGTTGGGCTTGAGTGAGGGGATATACTGCGATTTTGCTAAAGTTAATTAATTAATTTATTGATTATATTCATTTATTTTAGTAGGGGTTGTTTTATTATTTATTTGTATTTGATAAAATTTATTTTCTAATATTGCAAGAATTGTATTATACTTAAACGAAAGTAGGTAAAAGAATGTTTTATAATTAACGTGTATTACTATGATAGTTAACTCCCAATTAGATTCTAGTTAAGGCTTAATAAAATTTTAATGATGATGCCTAATAATTAATTTTTTTTATTTGCATATTATTAGTACAGAGTCGGCTTATGGCAATCAACATTTAATTTATTATTAATACACATTAACATAAAATTCCAAAATATCTTGTATGTCAATTAATTCTTTAGCTTATTAAGATAGCTATTTTTCGTGTTTCTGATGAGAAATTGATCTTTTAATGATTAAACATGCACCCAAGATCAAAGGGAATAGATATCTACTTAGCTAATTCATTAAGATACTAAATACGAATATAATCATGACTAAAATTTTAAGATATACTCTTTTCTCTTTGCTGTAAATTATAGATCAGCAGTGATGGACTTATATCCTCTCTTGCGATTTTTATTATTAGTTTAATATAAATAATAAGAAAAATGTATTAAAAAGTAACTATATTATCAACAAAAATTGGAAATTTATAAAATATATATATCAAACTTCCATTTCAATTACATTCTATTAATTGATAATACTATATCTGATATGGATTTATCGTAATATATCTATGGACAGTGTAAGTAGATAAATCCATTTACATGATTTTGTTCAATTAACGGATTTATGATGAAACGTATAGCCAATAACAGAGAAAACAAGTTAAATTTAGATATATAAAAGCAATTAAAACTATATTTATATTAAAGTTCGTTAAGTACAAAATCCGATAACTATGAAATTTCTGTAAAAGAAGGACTCTCAAACCGTGCAAAAATGATGTTAACTTAGTTATGGAAAAAAAAAGATTTTATTCACTTACCTCCTCGAAAAGCCACAGAATCAGTCTCAACAAAAATGACCAAATCAAAATATAAAAAACTCCCTCGCTAAATTCAAAACTAAAACCCAGCCCTCGGCGCAAGCAAACAGCGAACTACAAATTTCAAACTAAGTTTCCGAAAAGCTCTCGTCTAGCCGCGCGCTCGCCGCGCTAGAAAAGAAAAACGAAAATACGCGCGTACAAGAGCGAGGAAAGAGTTATAAAATCTGCCCAAAGCGCTGGCAGGAACTTAGGCGAGGGAAGCTAGTCGCGTAGCGGCGCAAAACGAGAAAGAAGAAAAGCGAAGAGCGCGCGCGGAGAAAGACAAAAAGGAGAAAGAGAGAAAGCAGGCGAGCAGCGGAACGAGCAGCTGGATTAAGTGCAGCCATAGATTACGAAGCAGCCGAGCCGAGGACACGAGGAGTAAGCGCACACATATATATGTGTACGTACGGCGGCGCTAAAACGTCCCGGAAAAAATGAGAGCCGGCCTGCGCTCGTTCGTCATCCGGTGATTCCCTCGCCCACGTATATACAAAGGTCCGTTACACGGCATCTTTTTTTTTTCAAAGTACGCAGCGTGAAAGCTCTTTGGTTTTTTTGCTCCGTTGAGGTGTCGTTACACATTTCTTTCGATACTCGACGATGTTGTTGGGAAGTTCTGGTGTGCACAGGTTTTTTAAAGTTCGCGCGATCGATGATATATCTACAGAAACTTGTTGAAAAAGATGTTCAGACAGATGAGTTTAACTGGCTTACTTCTTGGTCCAGCGAGTAAAGTACTTGCTTGCACTGGAGGGCAGCTTGGCTCGTGAAATGTTTATAACGAGAGAAATGGTCATGCCGCGAGGCGGACCGTAAACTTTATAAATAAGTCAACGTTTGTTTAATTATTCCTTACACTGGTTCCAGCGTCTTTTATTTTATGGATACTTCAGTTTTAGGTAACCAATTACGTTGACTTTTTTATAAATCCGTCCAACCATTACGAGCTCTCCTTTCTCAGCTTACAATTTTACCAAAAATTACTGTAAAACTTAATTTTACGCGGCACTAATAAATCTAGCATTCACTTCCCATACATCAAGTTTATAAAAAGAAAACTCAGCGCTCGTCAGGCTCCCTCCTGAAGATCCGAAAACGCATTTAAAGGAGATCAAAACAGAGAGCGCGGAAAAGCTCCGGGACAATTCAAAGGAGTGCGCGCGTAAGTGCGGATTCAAAAATAAATACACATCCGGAGAGATATAAACAACCCGAGGAGCTCGCGCGCCGGCTCGAGTTATTCCATTTTCGCTTTTAGAAAATTGGGCGAAGAAAGGCGCCGCGCTCGTCGAAAACGGGGGGAGCGATTTATGTGGGCGCGCTCGAGCGCATAACAATTCACGCGCCGGAGCCACACGTGTTTACGCGCGCAAAGTAACGTCTTTTTTCGTTAACCGACACTACACGCGAGATTGTCAAGTTCTGGTTTGAAAAGCTTTTTTTTTGGAAAATATTTTCGCTGGATTACGCATGGGGTTTAATAAAGTTTTCTGATGTGAATTATGAGTATTTTCGTCGTATTGAAAAGGTCGTGCTACTTTTCTTTTTGGATAATATGGATTTTAAAAATAAGTTAACAAATTTGTTTTGTAGTTTCCATGAATATTTTTAATAATTTTGCTGGTAAAATACAGTCGAGTATCGACAGGAGATTTTATATTATTTAAATGAATTTCATGATTTTTGCAGACATTTTCCACAGTTATACTTTTAATTTTTAATTGGTTAATATCATAAATTATTATTGATATTCGTTAAAATATTTGTGAATGACATCAAATATCATTCGCATACAATTACATTTGGTTTATAGGTATACTATCTTTATGATTCATGAATGATTATGAATAAGTTAGAATTCCATTAAATTCTTTTATCAAAAAATTCAGTAATAATTAAATCAATTTGATCTTTACAAAAGAAAAATGCTGTAAAAAATTACCTCTGTAATTTTTGTTACATTCCAGTAACTTTGTTATAATTACGCATATAATAAAATTATTAGAAAACATTACCACTTAATTACTTATTTCTTAAAAAATAATTAATTTCTCGTACAAATATATTAATATATATTATTAATAATAACTCTAATTATTAACATTACTCAATCTAACTATAAATAATTAATTTAACTATACAATACATTTAAGGATCTCGTAATGTTAGAATGTTTAAAAGTGACGCATTATCTGTAAGCCATACAAAAATACAGTGTTATTTTGTGAATTCTTATAAGTTAAATACATTTTACAATCTTGTTTAACTACCAACTAATTCTGCTTATCTGTATTATGCTTATGAATTATAACAATGCATTTTTTTCCTTCGCATCGCAACTCGTGTACTTTTTCTTAATGCCAAACGCTGAAACTATATTTTTGACTTTGAACGTTAAAAAAAGAATGCGCCTCTACGTCATTCTATACCTACCGTAATAATAAGTTTTATTTTTATACTATTTAGACGATAAAATTTGGTGTTAACGATTCTAAATACAGTTAACGATATAAAGTTTTCTTCATTAGGAAATTATAGACTAGCGGTATTTTATGGAAATATTTATCATTGTTTCATTCAGCTGTAACAGTGATAAAACGTAAAGTTGTCGATGTAATTGTTGATAAAATTAAAAGTGATAAGTCTTAAAGTCTTTTCAAGCAAGTATTTTATCAACAACTACTTTTTAATAATCTACCATTAAGAGGTTTAAAAAAATTGTATTAAACTTAAAATAATGTAAAAATTTATATATCTACTTTTGTATTTCTGAAAACTTCTTCTTTAAAACATAAAAATTAAATTTCAAAACAATATTACAGTTAAATTTAATTTAAATAGAAACCTCTTAATTGAGTACGTACTGTTTAATTAAAAATTATTATCTAAATAATAATAATAATTTAAATAATTATACGTTAAAAAAATAACAAAATAACATTTTGTGACATCACTTTTTCGACGCTTAACTCAGAAAACATCACTTACATTCACAGCAAAATTGTTAATTTAAAATCACGTAATACAGTAACAGCAATTAGATTATACTTTAAAATTATTATACTACGACGATCGCTACTTATGTCTACAAGTGATTTTAGAAGAGACGATCGGAGAGACAACGGAAAATAATTGTCAAGTCTCGCGCCTTTTAGAAAGCTACTGTACGATTGCATTGGCAGGACATTGCACGCAGTGCGTTTTTTTCTTTACAACATCGCTTAAATTTGCTTAATGCTAATACTTATATAAAAAAATCAGCAATTTATGGCTACAATATTTTTCTCTTTTTAGTTTTATATTTGTTTTCTCAGACGGAAAAAATTGGCGACTCAAATTTCTGCAAATTGTAAACCTTTTGAATCTATTTATGCCACTCGAACGAATATTGCATTTCTGAAATTTGTATGGGATCTATCATGAATCAATTTAATGAATGTAATTTAGTATCTTCACGATTTAAAAATAATTAAGAACATGTTTATGTAAAATAATTAAAAAATGAAAAAGTTAAGCCTGACTTAGTGTATCAACTAGCTCATTGTAATAAGAGGCTAACACTGAATAAATTGTGTTGAATTTATTAAATATCAGGTAGACTACTAATAGCCGATTTATTTTTCGTATAGTTTATTTAATAAACGGAAGCGAATTATTCTTATTAGAAGAGCTATATTAATGAAAATATTTTCACTCAGTCAATAAAAATTATCGCTCTTATATATGTAAAACGATCAATTAAAAGATGATTTTAAACTACTATGATAATAATCTGCAGCAATAACGGTTAACTTTACTTGGAAAGTCTATTGATTGAAGAACGTGAATCGCGACTTTAATCCTATTAAATTAGCACCGCTTTCTAAGTTTACATATTTCTTTAACAACTAACGCTAACTACTATTATAAAAATACCTGAGGTCCCACCGCAACTCAGTGCAAAAGTTACAGATCAGTTTAGATTTTAAAATCTTTTCTTTTTATGATATAAGGCCGATTGTTTATAACAATTACTTCACATACACAGACAATTTTGTTACAAAAAATTAAATAAACGGAAAAGATAACTTCTCTTGACACAATACATTTACGAAATAATACGGATTAATTGTGCTAAGTACAATTTTGACTATACGTTGGTAACATAGGCACCGAAACGTTGACGGTTAGTTCTGTATAAGAATCTTTACGTTCAATGATTGCTTGAAAATATAATCCAATCTTAAATTTTTACTTCACCGGGAAAGAGACTATTTAGTACATAAATAAATATTGAAAAGAAATAAAATATTCGATACGCAACAACTCGATTTTCAACGTTTCTTATGATTTAAATTTTTCCTTCCAAAGACAGTTAGAAACACGATTATCATGAAGGAAGACATCACATTTTTCTCCGCAGAAAAATTCACCGTCCAAGCCTTAATGACCCTGAAACAATAGAACGAAAAATTCCAACATTCTCTTTGCTTGTATAAAACTAAAAAGCTTTTTTGGAGACGCACAAAATTTGTTTTCGACGAAAATCGATCACCCAGGAAAGAAAAAATATGCAAGTACTAGCGACGACTGATTTCTTCTCGTGTGTAGTACGTTTAAAGCTCCAAGTTGTGAGCTCATAGACTAGGCGTAGCACGCAGAAGTCGAATTAGCGGATTCAGCTTTCCTTGCTCTGAATCACGATACTCTTCGAGCAGCTTTAATAAACAATAAGCAAATCAATTTTTATTATTTTTTAAACACTTTTTAAAAATTTTGTTTTCTATTTATAAAATTTTCTTCTATTTATAAAATAACTACGAATTTCAAGAGAACTGAAATTTCAATCTTTTAGTGTAATAACTGTATCATGCTATAACCAGACACTTAAGAGATCAGTAAATAAATAAAACGTTTATACAGCAAGGCTAAGCCTTTTAACTCTGTTCTAGCAATATGATTATTTTTTCATCTCAACAAAACAATTTACAATCAAATACCCGACCGCTCGCTACCAATAAAATCAGCCCCACCAAAATCGACCAAAAAATTTCTGAAAAATCTCACCTGGTAGGACATCTCGCAGGACAGGATGGCCGCAGCCTCGGCATTCTCGTGTGTCGCAGCTAGCAGAGTTGGCAGAGTAAACGATGCGAGTCTTGGATCGCCGTAGAACGGAAAGGGCAGAGTGCAGAGCTGCTGCAGAACGCTCTGACCAGCTACAGCCGTTTGCAATACCAGCTGTAAGAAAATACGTACTTCATGTTAAAGGTAGATTGTAGGGATGGTTTTTGAGGAATAGATGTAAATTGCTTTGGGTATACATAAGATCATTAAATAAAAATAACTTTCAGGTTCTATAATTGATAAAATAATTTTTTTATGCGCACGTATATTTAAATTAAAACTGACGGTTTGACTTATGCACAAATTTATTGTTACGCTTTTGCACATTAGACGCGACCAATATTATCTTTTATATAAAGACATCAAAACTCAATAAAAACTCCACTCTCCATACACCAAACAAATGAAATCCCCAGTAACAACAAAGCATCCTAAAATCGCCGTTGCAACATTCGTACAGCGATCGTGGGAAAACCTGTAGCTGAAATGTCCACGCGAACCCAGGTGAGACGGAAGTCTTGCCAAGACATCCTCCTCTGGGATAGCAAGACGCGCACCTGCGTCATCGCACGTGCGCGTATACACCTGCGACACTTGTTCGCGTTCCGGCTTGTTTCTATTTACAATTGCGACTTTGCGCGCTGTGCATATTAATGCGATAATTAATTAGTCGGAGAATGGGTTACGGGTTTCGGACGGAGAATTTCTGGGGGTTTTGTGCGTACGATTGCGGAAGTGGTTTTCTTTTGTAACGGTTTCAGGTGAGGTAGAATAAATTTGTTTGGACTTTGTTCGAGATAGGTTT
>JAPYZA010001156.1:0-25932 GCA_030522685.1 Eupelmus azureus | reverse complement strand
TATCTCCCTCGAATTTTCTCCCTCGCTTCGCTCGGTCGAAAAACGTCTCGGGAGCTAAATAATCGTCTTCCGCCCCCGTATAGAAATGTACTATTGATTGCTATTTTATTCTAGGACGATTTCTGCTATAGGCCGAATTAAAAAAAGAATACTATTTCCAATATTAATAGGAAATGTATTGATGTTTTATGGATTCGTAACTTTTCCTTTTATTGAGCATATCCAAACTACACTATGGGGTAAATATAAAGAAAATTTTTACAAATTTTTAAATTTAATAAAAATGTAATTTGAGATATTGAATGTATAACTACATTTTTCTAAAAAATTATGCTTTTAAGTATAACAAAAGTATTGTAACGAAAAAAAACATAACTAATTTTGTTATTATGAAAATATACATTTTTTAGCATAACCGTTTTTAAATAATATTAAAATATTCTAATCGTTAATCTTTAGCATCAGCCGTTTTAATATATTCAAAGTTCGGTACTACTGGAGGGGTTCATCGCTACTGGAGTCATAGGTCATTCAAAGCTAATTTGCCATTAAGACTGATCCTTGCAGGCGGTTATTATACAAGTTTTCAGGTACTTACTTTTAAATATTATTTTATTAAATTTATAAAATATATTTCCGAAATTCTTAAAAATTAAACGATGCATGCCGGAGTTATTGAATCCATGCTGTATCGTATTCATTAATTAAATTTAAAAAATGCAGATGCCAATTCAAAAGTGGGTTAGATTTCATCGAGTGCATCATCAAAATACGGATACGAATGCCGATCCACATAACAGTACTCGTGGTTTTTTCTTTTGTCATATAGGCTGGCTGATGTTAGAAAAACTTCCAGATGTGAAAGAAAAAATGAAACAGATTGACATAAGCGACCTTAAGAAAGATTCAGTAGTTGTTATTGGAGACAAGTAAATTTAATATTTTGTTATAAAAAAAATTCTTTGTAAAAATAATCTTTAAGCCTATACCTCTTATATAGGTATTATGGGATAGTGATAATCCTTCTGCACCTATTGTATATTGCAGTGCCGGTTTATTATTGGAATGAGGAATGGTATTATGCAGTGTTAATTCAACTTATGCGATGGATGCTCGGGATACATATCGCAGCTTGCGTGAACAGCGTCGCACATTTATGGGGCTATAAACCGTACAATAAGTATGTCTGCATTTAAAAATATGATTTTTGCACAACAAAAACAGTTATGCGTTTTATTTATTATTAACAGTACAAAAAATTACAATAGTAATATGCTATATTATTATAGTTTACAGCAGTAATTCCTACAGAGGTAAAACATAAGTTTACCTATATATATATATATATATGTAGGCCTGGTAAAAACTTAATAACAGTTAAATACTTAAAACTAAACTTAAAACTAAAACAATCTGTAATTGTACATAATCTATTAGGCAACGTTATACTAAAACTTTTTTTTACCAAACTTCAAGATATTAAACATTATTTAAAACCGAAGAAACAATTTTTCCAGTTAATTGTACTGTAAAACATTAAATAGATGGGCACCAAATTACTAGAAAGAATTTCTGTCGGTGTTTATATTTTATAGATTTAAGGAGTTCTGACTTATTTCTTCTTTCTGTTTATAATGTTATTAAAACCATAGAGAGATGTTCATTTTCATTATTTTAGCAGTTTGCATTTTATTTCATCTTACGCTTTAGATCTCTATAGTTATGATCAGATTCCTTTACAAAAGCATGACAGTGCATTGTGATATAATTTGATGCTGGTGCTTTCACGTCACCAATTTTGAAGTAGATCAATATCGATCGAATGGAGCACTGTTAATTTGATAAAACGGTTCTGTTGTACTTCTAATTATATATTATTATTATTGTTATTATATATTATTAATTATTACTATTCTTGTTGTATTTTTTCGCGTTCATTGCGACATTAATTACTATGATTATAAGTTGATACACTTGTTTTTACCCTTTTTTGACTTGTACTCTTCTCTATTTTTCTCCCTGTGTTTTTAATTATATTTTTAATAATTAAAACTTGTTTCAAATGAAAATACTTACCGTCTGGACAAAAGACTGAATACATTACTTACACAACGTACTTTACACTTTAACGAAATATCCAGTTGCTTTATATTTACCTTATACTTTATCTTCAATTTTATTAACAAATAAAATTTATGAAAATACGTAAATTTATACAAAGATTTATCCTAATATTTTTTAAACAATTAAAATCTTGATAATTTTATTATTGATATTTTAAATTTCAGAAATATAGCACCTTCAGATAACGCTTTTGTAGCATATATTTCATTCGGAGAAGGTTGGCACAATTATCATCACGTGTTTCCTTACGATTACCGAATGTCGGAATTCAGTGGATTCATTAAATATGATATCACTGCTCTGTTGCTCAAATTTTTTAAAAATATTGGATGGGCGTACGATCTTAGAACAGCTTCGGATTCAGTTATCAGGATGACAGTACAAAACCAAGGTGATGCGAGTCTTGTTAGGCCTTATTAATCAGAGATATATCTTTGTTACGATAGACAAATATCTTGATGTGTAAGTACAAACTTCATGTAAAGACATTTTTTTAATATAATAAACTTTTCTCCGTCTTTATTTTCTTTAATCATTGGGACAAAAGAAAAAAAAAACTGCCAAGTACAATGAAATGTCCAAGTCAATCACTATTCAGTTGTAGAAATTATAAAAGCGCTCGCACCTGGACAAACTCTTGGCGAAAAAACCGAAATCGTAACTAAGAAGTTACAAACGCATTCGCAACGCGACTTATCGTTTAATCTATTATTGAAAGAGAAAATAATCACTAGTGAAAAGTCGTTTACTGCGTGCCACCTAAATATAGCGCATTATCCGGGCTTTTCATTAAAAAGCACTCAGCGAGATACGAGCACGGCCGAGCCAATGCCCTCACGCAAGATATAAATCGAATTTTGCGGAATCGGCTCCCTCTCGCGCGCGGTTCAAATAAATTCCGATAACGACACGGCGAATTTCACCTCTCGGCCACTTAAGTTAATCATCTATCGCCAAAATCGGCCAGCGGCACCTATACGTTATACTATATATTCCTGCCTACATGTATAAATGCATGTGCGGAGAGAGAAGGAGGAGGAGGAGAGAGGGAGAGACAGAGAGAAAGAGAGAGAGAGAGAGAGAGGGTATAGCGAGTAGGGATGCGCTCGGCTAAACTCCCCCGACGCGGAATCAGCGCGTCCGGCCGTTGATTGCAGATTGGCTCTGTGTGGAGCGGTGAGCGAGCGTATGTAGAGAAGAGAGAGAGAGAGAGCGTTTGAGGAGCGAGCGAGAGAAAGCCCGTTAATTATGAGAAGGCCGCGCGGGCTATATAGCGCGAAACGTCGCCGATGCTGACGCCCGAGCAAGATAAAGTGCACCAAGCGCTTTGCGGAGAGCTGCCGATTTGCGTGTGCGTATATGCGTGCGCGAGTGTATCGCTACTAGTCTCTGTTTTGTCGGAGCGCTAAACCGTTAAGTATATTTTTCCGGATGGAAAACTGTGAATCGGGCGCTCGGGTATGAAATTGCATTAATTTTTTCAAAGTTTTCAAATCGTTTTTCGTAATGTGATCGAATAACGCGGATAGTACGGGATCTGGCGAATTTGACGCTAACGTTTCTAGAATTTCGAATAAACTTTGAAGCTCGCGGATGAAATTCATAGATTGAATAACTACTAACTCGCAGCGCTGACCCAAATTGCAGCAGTTCAAAGCGAAAACATTGAAAGATAACGCTACTGGAAAGAGCGAAAATCGAAATGAACCGAATATCCATCCATTCGGTTTAGAGCAACGCTATTCGGTCAAATGGCGTGAAATTCGCCAAACTTTCAAAGCAATCCAGCCTCTTCCTAACCAGGCTCATTCTCTGCGCGTTTGCGAGGCTTCCACAACAATGTTTGACTCCGTTTTAGCGCACCTACAGCGCGGCTATCGGCTGCCTCACCTCGCATTTGCACCAGAGTGTAGCGGCCGATATCTGCAATCCGATCACTAGAGTTTGGCATTTTTTTATTTCTTCTCTTATTACTTTGGCTACTATGGTCCTAATATTTTCACGGCAGTTTCATCGCGATTCCGTGCTAACTAGTAGAACAGAGAGAATTCAAAAATGTTCGTTTGTATTTCGTTGGGAAGTTTGTTTTTAGGAAAATATTATTTAATAGTATTGAGTGGAATCGAATTGTTCGGAAAAATACTGCTGATTTTAATAAAAGTACGCTTTGGTAACGCGCGTGCAGTGAGGTAAAAGTGCTTATTATGCAGCTTTATCGCAAGTTAATATCCGAATTTCAAAAATTACAAAATTATTTAGTGTTAATTAACTTTGCCTCAGACAACTTTACGTTATCCAACATTCGGATCTTCAGCGAAAACACATTCGCGGAATATACGCTACATTAATACAATTTCAAACGACAGAGTTTGTGGTTCAACCGAATTAGTTGCGAACTGTGTAAAGTTACCCTTTAATTCCGAAACTCATTCAAAACATATCACACTACAACCTCACGCCAATCCCAAGTAGTCAAGCAAAAAATATGCAAATCGCTAGCGCACAAATATTACACACACAACCGCGTCCACTAACCCGCCTTTTCCGCGATCCTCGCCATGTCGTCGTTCCAACCCTCCCGGAACGTTCCCATCAAAAATCCCCACAAATAACGGCGTCGCAGCGATTTCCAAAAATTCAATTTACCGAATTACCCTCGATAAAAGACATCGGGCCGAAAGGCACACTTTCTTAGGTCGAGGCACGAGCGCCGCAGCGCGTTGGACTCTCGGCCCTCACGCTCGGCCGAGCCGATGAAATTACACAAGCTTCCGCGGCGCAAAATCTGCAAGTGTGCATATCCCAACGAACTGGAAGCTGCTGCGGGCCTGCCCAGCTACGCTGCTTTTCGCTTCTTCCGTCGAAGCGAGCTCCTCGGTATGGCGCGCGTTCTTAGCTATATATGTGTATGTTTTATACTGGATAACCGGCTCGATCAATTGAATCGAGAGAGACACGAAGGGCTGCTTGGGTGGTTGCTATTTTTTATGAGCATGCCCAGGTGTAATTAAGCGGTTGGGGTGCTTTAGTTGTCAATTAGTTAGCTGTGAAGGTATTCTTTTCAAGATAAACAGTTGAATTTTTTGACAAAATTCATAAAAAAGTGTAGAAGACGTTATATTTCCAAAAAGGTAATAATTAAATAAATGAAAAATATTTTCCAAAAAATTTATTATGCTAAATCTTTTTCCTTAAAAATTCTTAATGTGAATAATAAAAGAATTTTATTTTTAATTAATTAAATACTCAGCATTTTTTTGATAATAATTATTGGAAGAGTAGCAATAATAAGTTTTTAATATCCGGATTATATTACATAAAATTAATTTTATAAAATCATTGTCTACTTTCACATCCCTTTGGATGAAAAATGATCGTTGAAAGGGTATATGGAAAATGCAAAATTAACAAAAAAAAAAGGATATGACTAGTAAAATTTGCGAATCGAAAAATTCATATAATTTTGAGCACGTTTGCAATATCGAATTTCATTGCAAAAATTCGCATTTTCTGGTAGCCCAGGAAACATTGTTGCAATCTTATTCGAGAGACGGCTCTCTATCTTTTCCTAAGTTAAAGTAATTCTCCTCCCTTTATTAAAATGTCAAAAGCAGCCTGACAAAGTATCATGTAATAACACGACTTTCGCTACTGTCGAGAAACCTTTTATATTAATTTTACTCCGACGCAACGCAAGGCCACCATCACCGGCAGCGCGCGTTTTTTTTCCTTTGATAATAATCCTCTCCCGGTCGCCTTTTTATATTGCCTTAAATTTTCGTTAAACTTGCCTATTTTTATGAAAGAAACCAATTACCGCGCCTCTATACACGGCCTGCGCTTCCGGAGCCAAGATTACACAATTCGCTAAGAGGAAAAACCACTACATATTTTTTACCCTCAATTACGAGAAAAAGGATCTCGTCGTCTCCGGGCACGAGAAAACCCCTTAAAAAAAAAAAAAAAAAGCAGCGAGCCGCTCCTACTCTTTATTTATTCTACTATTTTCAGCGGTGCGGGTGACGGAACGACTCTGCTGTTCCACTCACGAAATCCCTTCCCACATACGTACACACAAGTGCCTAGAACAGGTATATAACACAAGCTCGGCCGTGTATAATTTTCTCGAAAAAATTTTTTACGAGCTAAAAATAGCTCGCTGATGTATATTCACCGGCAGGGTTACACCGCTACTCTCCCCCTGCCCCCCCTCTCTCTCTTCGTTTTTTTTATTGCACCTCGTAAAAGACGCGACAAAAAAGCCCGGCGTAACGACTGCACGCCGGCGATTCCGCTGCCTCCTTCGGCTAACAATCTCGTTCGTATTATAAAACACGCGCGCGCCGCCAGGTGAATGGGATAGACCGACAAAAAAAAATCGGAGCCAGGCCCATATTTCTTTCTCCGTATATATGCGAGCGTTATAGAGAAGAAGGAAAGCGCGCGTATATAACGAGACGACAACAGCTTCATCGGCTAGCGCAGGTATATTGAGGTAGCCGCTCTGCCCCGCCTCGGGGTCTATTCGAATAGATCGAGCGGCCTTGATTATTATAGCAGGCTGAGTCTAGGCGTGCCTGGAAATCTCGCCTCCAGAATCGAAAAACATGTAAAGAAGAGAGCGCTTTATTTTTCGGGCATACCGGCCGAGTCTATGTATGCGAGCGCACGCGCGAAAATGAGATTATTGCGGATCGCGCCGAGGCCTGTTTTACTTTAGGACTGTATGTGCGAGCGTGTGCTGCGGCTGGAATTTACCGGATTACGGTGGCACTTTGACGCCGGGCTTTTATGTTAATGCTTTTGCGGGCGGTAAAAGTCGGGCTAGTTGTGACGAAGTGTGCGAGTTTTGAGGCTTGTTCGTGTATTTTTTCTTTTTTTTTTGCCCTTGGTGAAATGCGCTGAGTGTTGGAAGTCGATAGCGCTGTTGGTTTTGAGGATGTATGCACTTACTTTGGGCTTTGAATATTAAAAGGTGAGCTTGTTTGAGGAGTGTTGCATTGCTTTGTTTGAAATTATTTGCAGTTTATCCATGTTTAAAAAGATCGCGTCGGTGGAAAGACATCTTACTATTTACTCATCCCGCTGAAAAGTACAAATTGAAAGTTTACTGTCATGCATTATTACAGCGTACAAACCTATAGACATTATAATTATAATTGTATGTCCCTAAATTTTTACTAAAATTTCAACTAGCATTTGGCGGTTATTCTACAAAGACTAGTCGAACACAGACAGTAACATAAGGAAAACCCAAAATCCAAAAACAAATAAGCAGCAGTTACAAGAGTCCATCACGCCCCCGCACACCAAAACACCAAAGCAAATACCAAAACCGAACGCGGCGCTTCTCTTCCTTGTTTTTTTTTATCTTCCCCAGCGCCAGCCATAAAACTAGGTTAAATATCTTTGAAATTCCGGCTCTCGCAGCCCTCGAGATTACATCTTCCACGATACCCTTCTCGAGCCGTCGATGTTCCTACGATATCTTTTCGGTCCTCTCTCTCTCTTCCTTTGTCGCGCTGGCGCGGCAGCCCCTTCGCAGAGCCGCGCAAAAATCCCGCCTTTCACGAAAATTGTTTTTATTTATAGCGCCCCGAGAGCGGACTCTCGTGATGGAATTCCGCTGTAAATTTATAGCCGCGGATATCGGCCCCCCTGCGCGCGGCAGCGCCGAGTTTGGAAAGCAAACACGAGAGCCCCCGTCCTCTCTCTCTTTCTCTCTGCGGCTATATACGCGAGAGCGCCGAAGAAAAAGGAAGAGGCGCGCAGGCCGGCACATGTGCGCTCGGAAGCTTATAATTCTTCATCGGCTGTTTGCGCAGCGAGAGAGCGCGGCCGTTTAGGATATCGGCGGACTCTGTGTATTTTTTTGCGCGCAACTTCCGCAAAAAGCGTTTGTTCGTAGAAAGGGAAAAAAGGCCGGAGAGGAAGATGGATAAGATAGGAGGAGAGCTGGATGGAGATTTATTCGGAGCTGCGAGCTGGCCCTGTAGGCTGTTTAGAAAGCCGACTATTGTTTGCAGCCGATTATTCACTCGGCTCGTTCTTTCAATGAAATTTGAATGCTGCTATTTCGCGCCAAGTTGCGTGATTTGGGGGGGGGGCGAAGGAAGCGAGGATGCTTGTTTTTTTTAGGCGTTAGAATTTGAGTGGCAGTAAATGCAAAAATATTCTCGAGAGGCGCGTTTACACAATTAACGAAGCACTTTCTACTTTACAGTCCTGAAATTGCAGTTCCGAGCGAGGAATTTTCTTTTCCGGTAGCGCGGGGCCAAGCCATGCAGAACGCAATCATCGGCCTGAGTGTACTTGCGCGAAAGTGTTTCAACAACAGCAGCTAATTGCCATACGGACCGCACGAGTTCGGCGCCGTTCAAAGCGACGGGAGAAGGAGAAAAAAAATCCAGCGCAAGCGCGATCCGCGAATGGACTCTATTGCCTTTTTTTATCGGCATTGTCCGTTTCCCGTGTAAGACAGTTCTAAAACTTCCTTAGATCGTGGTGCGATTTAAACGTCTTTGCAAACTTTTACAGAATAGTGCTGCAGTTAGGGAAGTATAACGGACTGCCGGGAACATAGATTTAGCTCTGCTTCAAACGTTTTCCAAAACTTTTTCTAGCGTTTCATTCAACTTTTGTAAACAAAATAGTTATGTGTACGTTTGAGATGACGAATGGATTGAAAAGACAATTTTATTCAATTTAAAGCGTACGACAAAATCAGAGTGTAATTTGTGAAAAATCAAGAGAATTTTGTTTTTCATATTTGTTACAAAAATAACACGGCAATGTTTTCATTTTAAATTTAATTACATTAGAGCAATTGTTTCCAAGTCCGCTCTGCTAACTACTTTGAAAGGCGTATCGAAAAAGAAAAGTTGCCGAGAGCAGCGTTCCAGAAACATTGAAAAAAGTAAAAATAATTACTTTATAATTGCGTTTTAAGTAGAAAACTTTGAAAATGACCAAATAACAATTTTCCGCCCTTGTTTTATATTTTCAAAACATTTAAATATTTTTTTAATTTTTTCTTATTTCTTTAAATTATTTAAAAATACAGTTTTTCACAAACTGCGAAAATTCAAAACTTTTCTTTTTAATGAATGTAAATCAACAACAATTTATAATTTTAAAAATGCATTAAAAATACGTTATTTTATTAAAGTAAAATTGAAACTTGAAACATTGCACAAATGAGAAAAAATATTTAAAATAATAATTATCTTTAAAAACAAATGAGCTTGTTATAAAAAAATCTTTCGAGAAAATAACAACAGCAATAATTTGAAGTAAAGAATATTTTTGAAAATCTCTGCTGCTTCATATTATAACATTCGTAAAATAATGAAACCCTATAATTTTCCTACTTTCAACTTAAAACGTCTCCTTTGTCAATACTATAGCGCATAAATAAAAATCTATTTGAAGAAAGTGTTTCAGCAACGATTTGATTTTACATAACCCCATTACCCTCCTAAGCGAAGCAATTTCCAAAACACACTCCAGCAACCCAAAGTCAAGCGTATAAACAACAATTTCCCACCACAAACTCCCCAAATGAAATTACAACATGAGCAACAATCCCTTTCCACTCGGCGCTGCATTATATATTAACCAAGTGCAACCCGCTGCGCCGGGCATCAACAGCAATCCAGCGCTTCGAAAGAAAGCGCTAAGCACACCGTCGCACCTCGGCTCCATTGTTCTCTGGCTCCCGGCGCGCGAAAGCCCCTATATAATACAACAGAAGCGCTTATGGCCAGAAGCGAGGTGGCGCAGCAGGTCCGGCGCTGAAGAAAAAAGGAAGATCGCTGCAGTGTATATATCCCTTCGGCCGGTCTCGGGGCTAAGTTGATTTAACGGCGATTACTCGCCGGCTGAGCGCCGCTATAGAAAGAGAAAGTGATAAGTGAACGAAGGCCGTGTATATAGGAGAGTGCAGTGGGCTCATTATCGGCCGCAGGGCCCCCAATGCTCGGGATCCGGCCTAATTACGCAAATTGATGATCGGTAAGATAATAACGTGTAATCAGCGGCGGCTGGCCCTACTCGCTTAGCATATTCATGGGGCCGCCAGCGCCGCCGTCTATGACAAATGAGTCCTCCGCTATTTACTTAGAGAGCGAGCGAGCGAGCGAGAGAGGGAGTAGCTGGCAGCAGCCGAAAGTCTCGCTCCAGAAGGCATAAATATGCAGGCGATCCTTTGGAAATTGGGCGGCGCGCTTTGAATTAAGCGCGATCGGGCTAATTCGAGGCGCGGGGCTTTAATTTATTTGATTAATAAACGACCTTTTCACAGATTCGTGAGCGAGCGTCTTTTTTAGCGGGGCAAGCTGGATTTTAAGATAAAAAGAAATATCGAATTTCCAAGGCGTATTTGTCGTGTCGCCAGAGAGAGAGAGAGAGAGAGAGAGAAGTCTATAGCCTCTTACACAGAAGTTCTTTAAGCAATTTGCATTTCGCGACGGTGGTTTTTTCTCCACGTCTTCTTCTTCTTGTTGCTTTTCTCGTTTTTCTCGCTCTCACGGCGGAGTTGAGATTCGTGCCCGAGAGCCGGCCTGTATATATTTTACGAGGCGAACGAGAGACGAGACATTGTATTTTAATTTAAATGAATGTTGCTCTTGCGTTATTTTCATGTAATTACTGTAATTACTTGTCGAATGAAATAACATTTCATTCAGAGCGCGCGCGACGTGCGAGCGCCCGGCCCTGTTTTCACTTCCAAAGTATTATTGCCCAGACATAATTTCGCGGTGAATTATTTTTAAATTAATTTCGAAGTTAAATGCGCTTGCGCGCACAGTTCACCGGGCTTGGATAAACACAAGCTAAAAAACTGATCACATAAATAAGCGAGCTTTCCCATGTTTATAAGGACTTCAAATAGGGAAATGTTATGAATTATTGATAAAGAATGTAAATTTTTTATTACAAAACAACCTTTAATTTACAAGAGCGGTATTCATAATTGTGTTTTTATTCCTCTTTCACGGTTATACCTGTCAACTACCCTCCACTTACCGGAAAAGATATTTCTCTAAACTAAAAAAAAATTATTTGATAGATAATTTCAAATCAAGGTATTCCACAGGTCTAGTTCGCATTAATTATACCAATGTACATATAAATTCCCAAACGACAACTTGCACGCATACCAAAATTCGACAGCCCATCAGCCTCCTCCTCCTCCTGGATTTTTGCCCGGATATCTCATTAGCGCTCGCTCAGCCCTTTCACCGCGCTGACCAGCGGACTAGATACAGCCGAGGTTTCGAGAAGTCAAAGCTCTCTCTGAATCCAAGCCCCTCGCGATTTCGGTGAGATCGCGAGAGAGAGAGAGAGAGAGAGCGAAGGGTGGGGTTAGCCGCGTCCGCGGCAATAGAGTCCTCCCTGATGACCTGTCTCGAGATAACCCTCCCGATACTCTCCATAATTGATCCAGTCAACCCAGTTCCGCCGGCCGGAGATGGCTCGCTCTGCGGCCACCAGAGACACACAGTCGGGGTCATTACCCGGCAATCCTCGCTCTGCCCGCGCGGCCAACTTAACTGCGCGTATTGCACCCAACGACTTTCTTCTTCTTCTTCTTCTCTTCGCCTTCCTCCTTTCTTTCATCCTGCTGCTGGCTTTTTTTTTCAAACTAGCGCGCGCCCGCGCGAGCAATGGAACGAGGCCCGCGGGGCGCGTGTGTGCTCGCCGCGAATGATATCGTAAAAGATGTCCGTGATGCGCGTTTCCCGCCTCGGCTCGCTCCGGAATTAGGTCGGCTTTAGATGCTTTTTTATTACGAGGCCGATGCGCGCGCGCGCGCTCCGCGATGAAGTTAGCGCTGCGGCCGGAGAATTATTTCGCGGCGAGGAGGCGGGGCTTTTTTTGCCGGCACGCTTGCGGCTGCTGATTGTGCGGCTGCGGCGCGCGCGCGGAGAAAAATTGATTACGTGGGAGAAATGGGAGCTCGGCTGGAAATTCGCGGCGGCGATGGCTGCTGTAATTGAGTCTTTACCGTATTTAAACTGGATGCGGCTTTTCATTAGAGGCCGAATAAAGCATAGCAGTCGTGTATTTATCGTCAGAGTGTGTATTTCCCGACTTCTTTTCACGGACACTCCAGCCAATTATAGAAATTCAATAATAGCGAGACATAATCGGGCTTGATTAATTGGAGAAATTAAAAGTCGCGCGAGCGCTTCGATTTCCCGTCACTCTTTTCATTATGACAATGAACTTTACACAATAGCCACTGCTAAGCATTAAAACGCGGTACAAGAGCGCTATTAAAAATGCATTAACTTGCACGTCAATACGCTAATTCGCGCAAAGTATGTGCATATACATGTGTCCGCTCGAGCAGCTCGACTACTGCAACCGGTTACAATTCCCGTCTGCCTGCTAATTTCGACGTTTCTGATCCACAAGTAGCCCCTCCGCATCGGAACACGTCGCCAAGGGCCATCTCTCTAAATCGACGCAATCGGATAGTGTCTACCTCCCTCTCCCCCACTGTTTCTCAATATTCAAACATATATATATACACAGTCAAAAGGAATATCGAACGCAAAAGTGTACAGATAGTCGGGCACAATACCTCGAGGATTATACGTTCGGTCGTATGCGCGCAGTCAGACGAAGAAAGCATTGTGAATTTCGCTCGCTGATCTCTCTCTCTATCGGTCGCACTGATAGAGGGAAAGACGCTCTCGGAGCTGCAGCGCGCGCTGCGGATCGAACTTCGATTCGGCGACGTATATATAGAGTGTGGAACGTAGTTATCGAGTATAGCTGGCGAGAGAGGCCCTTTAGGAAACTGCGTTATTGACGTCACGGGCGAGGAGAGTTTCCTTTGACCGCGGGACTTTGCTTTAAGGGGATGCTAAACCCTTTCCGTAGTTGCTCGGACTATTATCGGGGGATCCGGGTTTTAATTTTCGGAATACTTGTAGCTCGTGACGTAGAGTTGTATTTTTTCAGTAAAAGTGTAGGTTGATGATTAGGTACTTTTTCAAAGGTGAAAATTGTTTGGAAAAAGTGAAAAGGAAAGATATGTTGCTTAGGTGACACGTCGCTCGGTAGTGACGATTAATTAAAACTCTTTCGACGTACTTTGTCTTTTTTGGCTGTGATTAACGATTAAAGAAATCGTTATTTATAGGAATGAAAAATTAATAACAAATTACGAGTCAATCAGAGGCGCGATTCACCGGGCAGTTGAACCTCGAATCTTATCATCGAAGCTCATTTGTCAAAATAATAGAGTGGCATCGCTTTCCGGTGTTCAAGCTACTCTGTTAAGTCGTCAAGCGGCATTCAAGATAGAGCCTTGATTTATATCGATCTTACGAGGCGTATAAATCATTTATCATATCTAAAGTCTTCTAGACTTTTTACACGTATACAGCAACTATCTACTTTGATATCGGTGCAGGAGATTACCTATCGCCAATTAATGATCCTCTAGTTTCATTAATTTTTAACACCAAGGAAACTCCTTATAATGATATAAGTACACACGGAGTTTTCATCTCGTTGAAACTTGTTGTTATTGTGTGCAGTCTTTTCTTCGTGCTTCTCCAAGTTAAACTTTTCATCTTTCGGTATCTATAAAGCATTCATTTTATTCGCCTCAGAAATGCAAAGTTGTTAAGCAGGTTAAAACAGACTAATTGGCAGTCTGAAAGTCTAATTAGCAATTAACCATTGTATTTATATTCCACCTTTCAATACCCCACATTATACAAACATTATAATAAGGAAAACACACAAATCAATTGTTTTAAAGATACTCACACCATTAAAAAGAAAACATCATTTCCTAAACAACAAACACTCATTCAAACCAATAATCTACCAACCAGCAAAATCCTTACACCGGAGAACGTAAACCCAAACCTACAGACCGGCTTGCTCCCAAGAATCTCGGCTCGGCGCATATAAAAGAATGCACTTCCCTTGCTCTCGCTGCAGCCGCATCCATATGCATATAACGCACAGGGAGTCCCCCCCCCCCCACTTCCTACGGCAGGGGGAAGGAATAATTGGATTTGATCGTCTGCGGGCATAAGGGAAAGAAGAAACTCGGCTCCTTGCGCGCTTGGCCCTCGTAACGAGCGCGCGGCTGCAGGAGCAAAACAACGCCGAGCGGTATACAGAAAAGAAGCAGCAGGAGGGGGAGAGAATCGAGGCGAAGGTCTTGATTTCATCGCGCGCAAAAAGAGCAGGCGGGTCTTTTTGCAGAGAGAGAGAGCGAGAGCGGCTATCCCGAAGTGGCGAGCTGCGAGCTGAAAAGAGGCGCGCTTTGAAATATAAAAAGCGAACGGAGAGTTGCCGTAGCCCGGGGAGCACTCGAAGCGCGGCGTACAGCCTCCCAGGAGGAGCTGGGGCTTCATTCAACTGGCGTTTGTTTTCTCCCTCTCTCTCGCTTTCTCTCGGCGCTCGCTCCTCCAATTTCGCAAAGGCAGTGTGTATATCCCGGCGCTTTTCTCAACGCGCTGACACGTTTAAGCGGCGAGATTCGGGAAAATGAAATGGGAACGCGAGGCCGGGGATATTTATGGCGCGAGCTACCCCTCAGCTTATATGAGGGAGGAAGGTCGAGCGTGGGCTTTTTTCTCTCTCTCACTTATATTGGTTGCCGCTTGGCGTTTGCCTTTTATTGAGAGAGCTTTGATTTGCTACAACTTTCGCTGAACGGAATTTTACTTAATGAAGCGATTATATAATTCCTTGAGTAATCGCGTATCCCGAATGATTGAGAAGTCGAGCTCGAATCAAGCGGCATGAGCAGCGCTCGAAAAATTCCCCGAAGAAAAATGAGCCATGTCGCGTAGTCGCTTACGCTCGTGTATCGGACCTCCCGACCTTTCTATAATACAGTCGTTAAAAAAAGCAGGCGAATCCCCGTCGTCTCCCCAAGGGAGAGATAAAATAATACATTGAAAGTTCGCTCTGCGCTCTTCGATCTATTACTTTTCGTATTTATGGTTACGTATACTGCGAGTCGACGGTGTATATCATGCCCCGTGAAAACTTTCTCCGCGACCCCCCCTGAAACATATCGCGCAGGCTCAATTGTTTCCACTGATTAAGTTCTTTATCGCTCTGCGTTTCCGGCATCGAAATTTACATTCGCGCTCTTTATGAATAACACGAAGAAGTATGTAAATACAGGGAAGATTTAGACGGCGAAAAAAATGTATAGCGCGCCGCGCGGACGTAAATCAATTATTTTAATTAGCCTGCCATTAATTAAGATGATTTATCGCTGTCTCCCGGGCACCGAAACATTAAAATTCAGCCTGACGATTCATAATGTTTCTAATCTCTGTGTCGCGGCCTGATTTATACGTCACGCAGTACTTAAAATATCCAAACAGCAGTAAACGATTCGCCAACCTTGCGTTTATCACCGAAAAACCTCGACCTTTCCCCCACATCTTTAAGCATATAGTTCAGCGACGCGTGCACTTCCTCCAGCCGCATATTAAAATAATCGACGCGTCTAATTAAGAGCCAAAGAGCCCGACTAAAGCAGCTTTATATAACGAAAAATCACGTAACAGCCTCATTCAATTAAAGCAGCGCCGAGGCCGCAACAAGAAGCGACACGCGAAAAATGCCATTATCACCACTCCGACAACGCCGAGTACACATACATAGTCTCCCCCCTCGCGTATAAAGATTTCAGCCGCGGAGCGTCGTCTTTCAACCTGCTGTGTGTACCCGCTCCGCAAAGCCAAAGCGGAGCCTGGAACAAATAAAAAAAAGCGCAGCGCGAGGGGAACACGTATATAAACCGGTAGCTCCTGATATCTCGTTACTCTCCCGGCTGCGGTCCGGCAGCCGCCTTGTGGATGATAAACATTTATTCCGGGATTTCGCGTGTACAGGCTTTAATGAAGACGCGGGCTCCGCTTTTGCCCGCGGGCTGTGCTTTATCTTGGATCGTTTATACGAGCGGCTTGTGATTTTCAGTTTCTGCGTTTCTATTATGTCGACGGGGGACAGGTGCGCGAGTTGGGTTTAAGGGGGAGTTTTTCAATGATACGGTGGATCTCCCGGGGATATCGAATAAACTGGCTGTTTAGAGAGCGGAGGAGTTCGATAATTTTAGATCGCGGGGGTGGGCTAAGCGGTTTGCTTGTGCGTTTGGCGCGCTGAAGGTCGTGGAAGAGATAATATTTAATATTGGGTTTAAAGAGAGGTGTGGTATTTACTTTATTGATAGATTTGAGAGTAGTGAAGAATTTTAAAGGTGGATAGATTGTAATTTTGAATAAGATTTAATTTAAGCGAAAAGTAATAATTAATTAATAATTTAACGAATCTCTAATCAGGCCGTTTCTATAAACACGAGAGTCGAGTTTGACCGTATTTTAAAATTACCATCACAGATATTTTGTCGGTAACTACACGAATAAAAGTGAAAGAAGTCGAATCAATTTGTACTTTAAAAATTTTTCGTAATATTCGGGTAAGCGAATGGAGGGGGCGACAAGTTGGATCCCTTCACGAGCGTGAAGTTTGGATATTTTTTGAATTCTAGGAGAGCGAAGTGCCACCTAGAGGCGCATTCTTGGACCACACACTTCGGACTAAAGTAATTTTAAGTTCAGCCTGGGCTGAAAGTTGTTGAATACGCTTTGAGGAGTCCACACGTATATATACAAGTTCGGGCCACGCTCGCTCTCGCGTCTCGAACTTCCGGAAAGGCATCGTTTCAAAATACCAGACTTCTGCTGGTTATGCCTTTTCAAAATTCCCTCAATGCCGGCCGAGCGACATTTATGTTAATCGATAAAGCAATTTAGATTTAATCTAAAGCCGATCCGACGCTCTAAGTCAATAAATAATTTTCAAAATTATTCAACTAGCTCGCTCGATATCAAGTGATTAGTTTCTCGACAAAAAAATTCCAACAGAAAATAGCAGCTTTAATAACGACATCTCGTTTACGAGCCGAGATAGCGCGCCGGCGTCACGCCATATGTTATCCCATAATTAGATTCGAAAACGCGAGTGTACGGCATTTGCGAAAACTAGAATTCCCGCGACTCTGAGAATTCGAAAAAATCCGCCTTTTCCTACCCGACAAGTTTATTAAGTGAAAAACTAACAGCGGCGTGTCGAAGCCATATCTGCCTACTTTTGCAGCTTAAAAAAAAGCAAAAAAACGAAATCCCTCGTTACTTACATCTCGCCGATATAAAAACAGCCGGCGCAGCAAAAGAGCAAGCAAAAGCGCCGGATCGCGCTCGCTTATAGCCCGATATCACGTAGAGCCAGAGAGCGAGAAGTGTATATAATGTCGCCAGCCATTAGCGCCTTACAAGATGCGGCGCGCGCGCCGAGAGCCGGTTTCCCAATGGTTGTACTCTGATACAGAAGTTAGGACGCTGATTATACACAGCGAGAAGTTTCTGGATGCCGCTACCGCAGCGCGCCGTTAAGGCTCGGAAGTTGGGACGCTTGAATTTCGGCTTGGGGTATCGGGCTGCCTTTAGTTTGCTTGGTTACGCGGAAATTTAGCGAGTTGCTGGGAAAAATTGCTTGGCCGAGATTTATTATAAAGCTCGGGAAGGATGTCGAGGGGTTATTGTTCTTTAAAGTGACTCTTTCGAATGGCTTGTCGTTTTCTAGCTCTTAAACGTTTTACTGACTACGTTCTACTTTGTAATAAAGAGCGCGGCGCGCGCGCTACTGCACAGATGGCGGGGTTAAATAACGGGGACACCTGTTTCTAAATGTCTCTGTCTGCATCTGATTCCAAGCTCAAGTTTACAGGCATCCAGAAATGAAAAATACCAAATTTGTCAATTGTGATTCACAAAATTATTACAATCTTCAATTAAATTTACCAAGTCATCAAGCCCGATTTCGCATTCCTATCCCTAGAAACTCGAGCGACTAAACTCAATCTCTCCCCCGATCCAACCAACAAGCCAGCACAATCAATCGTTAAACAAAAAAGGCGAAAAAAAAGCGAGATCCGTTCCCCTTATCTCCACGCTCCACCTGGCGTTCTCTCTTACTCTTTTTCCTGCCGAGGACACCGCCTCCTTCGCGCATAACCGCGCTCCCGCTCTTTTTCCCCTCCCTCCGGCCTCGGTATAATGCGCGCATATTACCGCGTCGAGCAGCGCTTGCAACGAAAAGCCGATGTCTCATTCGGCTTCTTGCGCTCGTCCGTATCTACACAGCTATATGAGCGCCCGAGATGAAAAAGCAGAGCCCGGGCTATCCGGCGCACGCGGAGAGCGCAATCAATCAACTTGCTCTCTCGAGCTCTTCGTTAACTCTCGTTTCCTTTGTGCCCGGGAAAAAAGCCCGGCGCTCATTAACCCGATCGAGAAAAATGCCTCGAAACTACTCGTTCTGTGTGTATCTTGAGCGCGAGCTAGCTGACGCATTTTTCGGACTCTCTCTCTCTCTCTCTCTCTCTCTTTAATTCGCTCCCCCTCTGCTTTCAATCTAATTGCGAGAGAAGAAAAAACATGCTGGAAAATACGAGCAGCTCGCCGATTTGTTATATCGGGGAATTATCTCCTTTTTTCCTTTACTGCCCTCTTTGCTCTCGCTTTTTTCCCCCGGCACCCTCGCTACACACGTCCTATATCCAGCGCTTCCGCGTGCGTATAAAAAGTAGCGCGCGTGCGACTTTGGCCGGCGCGCGGCTTATCGCGCCCGCGCGGAGCCGAAAAATTCCCGATTCCGCATAATACATGCGACTCGATGTGTCGCCGCAGCCCTTTTTGCCTACTTTTTATCCACGCGCGGCTCAAATTTCTCTCCGCCGCGGAACTGTTTTTCCGCCACGAATTTATTATTCCTCTATGTGTGTATGAGTGCGTGTCTGTGTGCTTTATTTCGAGCGATAAGTACGCATTAGCGTGATTTATAAAGGGCGAGCGCGCGAGATATACGCGCCGATATATGTATATTTTTTCTCTGCTTTATGCGTGTCGTGCGCCGCGTAATCCAGTGTCATTAGGATTTGACGTGTTCATCGGGCGCACGCGATATATGTGTGGGTATATGGAAAAGTATATTCTGAATTAACTGCTCTTAGTGGCTGGGAGCTAGGGAGCAGCGATCTAGACTCGTGAGTGAACGCAAGCTCCACTTGGAATCGGGGAAAGAGGCAAATTTGCCTGAAAGCTCGGAGCTCGTGTTTCGTTTGATAAAAACGTGTTGGCATGTCTGGCCGGATTGGGATTTACAGGCTTTTCTCTGTTCATTTAAATAAAAAACAGGGGCATAATTCTTTTTGATAAAATGCTTTCCTTGTCCGGGGAAATAGAGTGCGCCGTTTGTCATTATCGGCTTGTTTTACTAAGTGCCAATTGTTTTCGGTCTTTTGTTTATTTTTTTCTTTATTCTCTTTTTTTTATTAAAATGTTGTAAATGATGTAAATATATGGCTACATTGAAATAGAAATCTGATAAACATTTGGAAACATAAAATCATCGCTCAAAAAAGAAGGAATAGAAATAATAGCCAACCATAGCAAGATCGTCGCGAGATAATCACTGTTCTTTTCTGTCCGCTAGCCGTAGTACTTAATCCGTCTATTTAAGTGACTGAAAGGATGCAGTAATCAGGACTCTGGTATCTTTTAATTCAAAGACAAGATCGAGATTGCTCAGTGAGACAAGCTTGAAAACCGGTAAATACAGTCGGTTTCTTTTTTAGGCGTACTCAAAGAAATTAAAATATTTTGAATCCTTATTCATTAGTACTAATTTTCTAAACTAATATAGCGCTTTATCTAAAACATTATCTTCTTTATTTTTCTGTATAAAGGAAATACGAGCGTATAACCTCGCAGAAAATATAGCACAATAAAGAGTAACGTTACATCTTGTTTAATTTTACACTTTTCGCATAAATGCATTTGCGTAAACTTTCATAGAGCCAATTTTTCATATTCCCTGAAAGCCACATCTTCCATACATCCGGAAGCTATTGTTTTCTTAATAAAAGCTTCAACGGCAAACAGCTCCAAGTTTCATTGAATAAACAAAGCCTTCCAAGCAAATACCTCTGTTTTCCCACGAAATAATCATCCAATCAATTATCTTTTCCATATAAACAGCGTTAAAATATCAACGAGAGCCCACCGGGCCATCGTCTCCCTAAAATGAATATCAAGCCCCCGGAACGCAATGAAATAAACCACCCCGTCGGCTATACATTCAATAACGAGCTCTATAAAAAGCCAGTTCTCGAAGCGGCAGCGATAATGCGATTTTATTGAAGAGAATACAGCCACACCGCAGAGAGAGAGAGAGAGAGCCGCGCGCGACGTAATAAAGGGAGGGAAAAAAATGCGCGTTCTGATGTCACGGTTAGCTTTACGCGTAATTTAATTTCCGCGCTGCCGCGCCTTGTCGCTATTAACTTCCCTCCCGCGCGCGGGCGGGCTCGTGTGTCCATTTTCCGCTTTTTATAAATAGCCCGCCGCGCGCGAGTCGCGCGAATTAACTCGAGCGTTTAACAAAGACGCGAAATCCTTTTTTGTAATCCGTTTTGGCGCGCTTTTTTAAATCCTGCAAGCCGCCCGGCTGTTATACACGAGCTCGTGCGGTGCGGGATGAAAGGGGAGAGAGAGAAAGATTTCCTTATTAAAAGTTTGGTATTTTAACGCCTATCAGAGCGCGCATTTTAGGTACTTTTGGTTCTGCTTTTTGAATTTCGAGAGGGAAGTAATAATAATAACATTGTTTTTTGAGTTGGGGTTGTTGTATTTTCTTGCATACATATGAATTTATTGATTTATTATTAATTATTATTAATTTATTTTCATTTGTTTATACGCTACTGTAACGTTTGTAAAAGCGAATATCATAAAACGTAACAAATGCAAAAACAGCTATTGAGTTACATTTGCTTATGTTTCTCTTATATCCTAAATGATAACAAATGAAATTATAATTTTACATACAATGAAAACGAAATGTAATTTAACAATACAGAAAAAATCAAAAGATTCTTAAAACATATTTCAAAAATGATTAAAACCCTATACATTACCTTTCAAATATAAACTCATTCTTCCTGATAGGAAAATTCAACGTGTGGGTTCGCTGCCAGAAAGAAAAGGTCAAAGTGGAATAAAACGCTTTTTCTTACGGAGAATAAAGCTCCTTAATTGAATAAATGGAAATGTAACGCCAAAATAATCAAGTAATCCTGCTTACTCAGACTTTATACGGGTATATCCCATATTTACTCGGCGAGATAAGCAAACGGCGGAAAAAACGTTCCATCTTGCGTCGCCTTGAGTTTTCCTTCTCCACAATAACCTGACGCCCAGGTAAAAGAGGGCTCGTTTCGTTTCAGCATAATTTATTGCCTCTCATTATTAAAAATGAAAAATCCGATTTTAATGACGTTCAGCTTGAAGCCTTTGAATATAAATTGAAAAAAATAGCTCTAAAAATGTAAAAAGAAGAAATTCCCAGAATTTTACAACGCGCAACGTTCAATATTATCGTTCAATTTCGAAAATGTAAAATATTCCGAGGCTCATCTGCCCATATTTTTTCGTCCGAAATTAGGCACACCCTTTTCAAAATAACAGGGGCCACCCCAGTTATATTACATACCCAAACATCGCCGGTTACAAAAGCCCCCCCGGCAACGCCGACCCACATCAACCCTCGGACCTCGCGCTCGCTCAGGCACGAGCCGCTCAAAAAAAGGGCCAAACAGTTTCCGCTTTCTCTCTCTCTCTCTCTCCCTACAAATCAAACCCGTTCATATAGAAGCTGCTCATGGTGAAGCTTGCAAGCTCAGCGTAAACTTTCCGATTATCCACACGTTTGGCACACATAGACACACACACTTGGTTCTCTAGCGCAATCTCATCAAGCTAGCGGGCGAATAATTCGAGCCAGAGAAAGAGCGAAATACACAGAGAGGTGCAGAGAGCTCGTAAGATATACGCTTAGACGAGCGATTATATGTGTCTTTGATGAAAGGGCCGGCCACTTTAGGAGAGAGCAGAGCAAGCGAGCGCAAGCGCCGGATGCTGGAAAGGAGAGCGCGCGTGAAGCGCACTCAGGGGGGGGGGGGGCTGGTCCGCGCGCAGAAACAAGCGAAAGCTGCTGTACCAACAGCAGCCACGTTCCCTCTCAAAGAGGAAATGAAGAGAGCATCGACCCTAAGCAACCTATCTACCTGTCTTTTCTTAGCGCTGTATACTTACCAAGCTCTATCCCTCGTTTTTTATTCTAATTATTCCATGAGCGCGCGAGCTCGCCGATACGGTGGCGAATAAATTCGATCTCTCTCGGCGCGATACTTGCACGTTTATTCGTACGTTATGCGCGTGGGATGGGGACGTTATTATTACGGTCTCGGGGCCCTCTTGTTAATTTCCTGGGCGCTCGGGCTGTACTTAAATGAACGGGGGCGCGGGGAAAATGCAGATGCCGAGAGGCAGTCTCTGTGTTCTCGGGGAATCACTCGCATAATACACTCTCTGCGGTGGCGCGCGCGTGTCGGCCGCTTTAATGACATATTATGTGTATGGATTTGTACGAATAGACGCGAGCGCCCTGTATATACAGCTTTCCAGGGCTTATGCTAATATCTCGTTTCGCTTTCGTGTGATAACGTATTTATATGGCTCTGTGTATGTATGTGTGTGGAAGAGCTGACGGCGCTGTTGTTGGCCTAGAATTAGCGAGGGCGTATAGCTTTTGAATAGGGAATTTTGATGGGCCTTTTTTCGCAATATGCGGCTGCTTCGATGGGATAGTGATGAATAAGCGCCGATCGATCTTGGGCTTTTTACGCGCTCGCAAAATGTTAAATAAGCGGCTAAGAGCACTTTATATTAGTCTGCGTGTATCGGGATACGTATATACTTCATAATTAAGTGAACTTGCAAATGTTATGCGCGATACATCAATGTCTAGGCCGATGGATGACTTGTATTATTCGAGATGTGGACGGCGGAACTAGAGAGGAAAGAAATATATATATGGAGCAGTTTTGCCACGCGCTTTTCGTTTTAACTTTTAAATAAACGAATCGAGATTCATGTCGGCGATAGTTTGTGCAATTAAAATTATTTATAGTCGTCAGTCAATTTACGTGAATTAGAGCCGTTGATTGAAAAGATAATTTGCATCCAATTAAAACAATAACATAATTAATAATTTTTAAAGAGAGTTTAATGTTTTAAAAATTAAAACTTTTGTTAAAAATTAAATTTGTTATTTGATCGAAATTCATTTCAATTATTATTAAAGTGAAATAGTTGATTAAATACAGAAATATTGGAATCTCTCTTGCTGAGTCAATTAATTATTTTACATCGCAAATATCAAATAGCCATTATAGAATTAAAAGAATTTTCTCAAAAATTAAAGGATCAATATACAATCAAGGATTAATTGGCAATTAGTTGATTTCCTAGAATAAAAAAAAAACAAGAATTTCTTATGTAATTGACCACTCACTTTCCTCTCTTCTCTTATTACCTATCAATCGAAAAAAACATCCTCAGTAATTCAAAAACGTCAACTCACTATGTTAACAAAGAATTTTTCACTCCGTATCCATATCCTTTTCCAAAGACCTGAAATTCATTAAGCAAGAATACAAATATCGAAAACGTCCCACCCTTTTTTCTCTCTCGCCTTGCAAATATAAATTTCCTCTCCTTACATAAAAAGCCCTATGTAAACAAGCTTTCTCTCTCTCTCTCATCCCTCTTACGCGTTCTCGCAAGATAAAAGACTTTGCTCACATAAATGCAGACGCCGAAGAAAAAGCGTGCAGTCCCTCAAATTCAATTTCGATTGAAAAACGAAACCAACTCTGCTCGCGCCGTCTTTTATTTTATTCGCTCGCGCTTCCTTTATTTTTATAGGCTGCATTCCAGTGCTTTTTTTTCATCCTCTCGCGCCTGATATCATTTACAAAGAGTTTGCGCTCGCCTTCCGAGGGGAGGGTGGCATTCTGCTTGTTTAGGCGGGCGCCTATATGAACAGGGGCTGTATAGGATCGAAGGCGAAAACAGAGGAGAGCAAGAGACGGCGCCCA
This sequence comes from Eupelmus azureus, assembly GCA_030522685.1. Lineage (NCBI taxonomy): Eukaryota > Metazoa > Arthropoda > Insecta > Hymenoptera > Eupelmidae > Eupelmus > Eupelmus azureus. The sequence continues at coordinate 1,751 of JAPYZA010001156.1, read as the reverse complement.
CCCTCCGCTGGCGCTCATGTATAAGATTAACAAAACATATATGTATTAGTTGTGCGTAGGTGTCTGATATATGTGGAGTTTCCCTATACTGCTTTTATAAGCAGACGGGGGTGCTGGGATCTAATAATGCAGCGTTTGCATCCCGCCCCTGTGTTCACCTTGGAGTTGGCTCTTGGCGCTAATTCTTTTGCTTACTGGCTGAGGAAGGTTTATTTGACAGTGAAAAAATAAGTTGTCTTAAAAACAAATTACGAGGTATTTGGAAATGTTATTTTTAGAAAATTTGTGTTTAGATGTATGCGAGTGTGTGTATTTTTAATCAAGACTATTAATTAAAAATAGAATTTTAAAAGTAAAATAAATTTTCTTTGTTTAACATCAATTTTATAAATCATAATTTTTCAATAAATGAATAAATAAACAAAATAAATACGATTAAATATTTAAAACATTTAATAATAAAAATTGTAACACTACATTTAGCAAATATTTATTTTTGGTTTGGTTAAATTAAATTTGAGTAATTAAGTGACAATTATTGATAGCGGTTTTTCGTTTGAGGCGAAATAAGTTTATGGGGCTCCATGGGAATTATTGCTGATGCAAGATCCTATATGATATAGTCTGAACATGTGTTACGCCGTGACGTTGCGGTATGAATTTTCGAAGAGGTCTATCGACGCGAAAACTTAATAAAGATTATTTCAAGAAAAATGATTTAAACGATTAATACGAAACGTAAATTGATAAAGAATACCAATATTATAAATCACATTTATCCAAGAGTAATGTAATTTATTTAAAATCTGACCAAGCACTCTCTTACCCCACACACTTATCACATTTTCGCGTGCGAAATAAAGTGTCCGTAATTTCTATCCCCTGTAATTTCTTTCATTGACCTCGATTTCGTTATCGCTATTAATTTAGCCAGCTCAACAAGCCGCACAGCATACAGCCGAACACGAGCAAGCGAGCCCCGGCAAATCAGGCACCCCCGTCTACCTCTACCACCGAAGCAACGATTATCAGCGGCAAAAAATCAGGCAATCAAAGCCTCCGGTCTGCAACTCGCACAACCGGCATCAGGCGCGTACGAGCCGCTCTCTCTCTGTCATAACTCAGTGCTCGCTCGCGCGGCCGAAGCCGCAAGGCCTCCAGATTAGTTTCGTGGCCGGTGCTCTCTACTATAGCATCTACACGCATACAAAGCTCGAAAGTCCAGATAGAGCGAGAGCGAGCTGCTGGCAAAACGAGGGAAAACGGAAACTACCCGGCGCTGCCGCGGAGCTCGAGCGCTTGCATGCAAGCTGCTGCATTGTTAGCGGAGGGCTCCTCCAACAGCGCGATGACTTCGGCCTGTCTTCAAACACAGAGCAGAGAGCAGCTCTGAGGCCAGCCACTGACGCGTGTATACGTGTGTACAGAGAGAGAGAGAGAGAGAGAGGGGCCCATCAAACTTTGGGATAACAAGCCGCGTAATGGCCGGGCTCGACTCTTCGTTATAATCCACTGAAGCAAGACATTGTGCTTTCGAGATTGCGCGCGCGCAATATTTGCCCCCAGCCCGGCCGCGCGCACGCGCTAATGCACAATCGGCTCGTTTGCGAGATCGCGCAGCGTCGTTTAAGCTTATAGATAATAGTCGGCCCTCCCTCTCTCGCTGATAATCCGATGTGCAGTTGCGAGCGCGCGGGGCTGGCGATCGCCGAGCGCGCAGGAGGGTTTCGCTAAGCCAGTTGTTTGCCGCG